>JACGDI010005764.1:683544-786924 GCA_014898725.1 Jacaranda copaia
CCCAAGAAGCTTGGGGACCTAAATAGGAGCTATGGAAACTTTTAGGGGCTGAATTGTGATTTTAAAAAAATAAAAAAAAGTACAAAAGAAAGGTCCTTCTATTTGGCCTAATTTTCACATGGATGCCTAGACTTCCTCCTGCACCCTACTCTCTCACCATTGACCTAAAACCATGAAAACAAGGCCATCATTACCTTTCTCTCAATCCAACAATCATACTACTACCAAATTTACCATGAAACTATTGAAATAGTGCCCCACAACCAATTAGATTTGCGTGTATAACTACGCCATGTAGAATAGTTTTGATAGAATGATATTCAATGAAATGACAATTTAATCTTACGCATTTATGATATTCTTCACATGCATTTGGTTGAAGCCCTTAAAACATACAAAACTATGGATCTTGGTCATGCGTATGATAGTGGTCATGAAACAAGTCTCTATGATCATGATTTTAAATGTTCCAAGTCATAGAATCTTAAGAGATAAGGTCTCTAAGATTTGGATAGACTTGCATTGATAATGCATACTTGAAGGAGTTGGATATCGCCTTATTTCACTGGCAATCCATGCAAGACATTAATATATGTTAGTAGGTGCTTGTTAAAGAAAAATTCATTGGGGACTTGCCTGGAGAATCCATGAGGTAGCCAAAGTGGCATATGGGTAATGGGAAATTTTTGTGCTTATGATAATGCATATAATTAGTCCTTTGACTTGAGGTTTTACAGTAACCTTGTATTTAGATCCTTGTGCTTTGATTTTGTCCCAACCACATAGTGGGTCACCCAGGGCTTAGGTTGGGTACAAGCTATTTAAGTATGAAGGTTGTGAGTTCTAAGATAGGATCTGCTTCATTTGTTTGTGAAGAATGCGTTGATATCTTATGTATTTTAAGATCATCGATTCAAAAAAAAATCCTTATGCAAGGTAGTATAATAATTTGAAAAAGGAGTTTTCTAAAAATGAAGTAATAAATCGGAATTGAATATCAAGAATAGATACATTGTTATTGAAGCTATTAAGGAACCGGCAAACATTTAGCCCTAGTATCTTTTGGGAGATAGAAAACAAAAGAACCATATTTGTATGGTAATCATAAGCAGGATAGGTTCACCTAAGATTAGTTCATCAAATTGATCGGGCGCCATAGGCTTGTACTAGACATTGCCTATAGAGATTGAGTACTCTTCAATTAATAGAAGTTAATTGAAAGAGTGATTAGTTTAAAAGAATTTGGACTAATCGAAATATTTGATATTCTCTAAATCATAAAGAGTTCTAAGCTCATGTCTAATTAGTTGGTTAACCTAAAGGACCACACACATAAACCTAGAGTACTCTAATTATAATTGAAGAAATTATCTAAGTTAGATAATTTAATTGGTTAAGTTTGGAAGAGACCAAGTTAACTAATTAAGAGATGGTCACAATGGCTTGATTAATTTGTAGTGTTAAATTAGTCAATAATTTAATGAATTAAATTAGTTTAATTAAATTAAAGTGTTAATTTAACTGGAGCCATGTGAAATTTAATTAGTCTAGTCAACTTAAAGGGTTAAGTTGATTTAATTAAATAAGAAGTTAATATAATTAATTAGAGAGTCCAATTTTGCATGGAAGAATAAAATGAAAGAATCCATTTAAATATTAGGTGGCATTCTAATTTCCTAATTAAAATTAGATTTTGAGCAGCTTTTATAAAACCACCTAGACATCATCAAAGTGTTCTTTGATAGTATCAAATTTCTTGATGTATTATGATCAGTTAAGAAGAAAGATCAATGAAATTTAGAACTCCAAGAGAAGTATTTAAAAGTAATATTTTCTATATGGCCAAAGTAGAATAAATTGAGCAAACTTAAAATCTTATTTGACTTCATCTATAAATAAGATGAAAAAATGGTCATGAGATCATGATAATCCCTTTGCACAGCTTAAGAATAAATATTGTCGTCTAATAAGGTGTTTTAGCAAGTTTACATTCTTTAAAAGATTTTTTGAATATTATGTTTGAGAAAGTTTCTTATAAATTCCTAAAACAAAATGTTATGTTCTAACAATTCTCTTTTCATAAATAAAAAATTTCATCTTATTTTTGAAATTCTAGTGAGCTTCTTTAATTTCGATTATATCATCACAACCTTAACATTATTAATATCCTATAAACTAATATGGAAATGAGACCATAAGAATAAAAACATAAAAATAAAAGGCTTAATTAAATAAATAAAGGGCCAATGAGCCCAATAAATCAAGCGTACGAAGATAGACATCCTAAGCTCAAGTGGACTGAAGCATATTAAAAGCTTATGAAAATAAATACCAACTTCTAAAGTCAAAAGACATCTAAGAAAGCATTTGCAAATTTGAGCTCTAACTTTATGCAAGCACTTCCAAAAGTAAAAGCTCAACTCAACTTGCTGATTTTCAAGAAGAACCCCACTCCATTTACGTGCAGCATTATCTTGGTGCAAATGGGAAAGTCCTCATTGAAGTAAGAAATGTTGAGGATGCCAACAAGATTCAAAACTCAAGGCTCCAACACCAGTGTGGCACCATGAGGCGAGAACATGGACAACAACTAACAAGAAGTACAGTAAAATCTTACAATGGAGACAATGCATGATGATATGCACCTGTCATCAGAGAAGATGATTGGCATAGCCAGCTTTGCTTCGTAAAGGTTCAATGCTGCAGGTATTAAAGGAATGCATTCAATTAAAATCAATTTAGTCGGTTAAACCTTTTTCAAAATGGAAAATAAAAAATTGAACCGAACAATTTGGTTTAGTTTGATTTTTAATCAGTTTTGACAAGTTTAATTTTGGTTAAAACCAAAATCAAATAGCCAAGATTGGTTCACTTTCTACTTGTATTTTTTCTTATATCAGAAATATTTCCTTGAGGTGAATAATGAAAGTGGTGATGTTGGCAAAGATGAAAATTTGACTAACAATGGAGATCCAAATGCAGAGAAAAGGTTTGGTTCATTTGCACTTTAATTTTTAACATACTAGCTAATCTTCTTTTGTTTTTTTTTATTTTATTTTGCTACAAAAATAACTGATGATCATGTTTCTTTGCTTTCTAACTTTATGAGTATAAGGATTCAGTATCTATATTTAGTATTTGCTTCATGGTAGTATTGTAGTATTATTACTAAATTCTGCAAATTACTTGTTTAAACTAGTATGTAAACTATAACACCAATTTTTAGTTTTGATTTTTGATTTGATTTTGGTTAACCAAGCAAAAAAAAAAAATTCAAATTGAACCAAAATTGAATTTTTTTAAATATATAGTCAAAAACCAAATCAAACACTTTGGTTGGATTTGGTTTATTCAATTTTTGGTTGGTTCGATTTGTTTTGGTTTTTTTGCATGATTGTAATAGACATAACTGGCCCGGTGGATAATGCTTAGTACACAAATGAATACTACACTTAGGAGCAACCTAGTCCTCCCATCAAAGAAGAAAAGTCTCTTCATCCTTGAAGAGGATAGAAAGAACAATAGATGAGGAATGAGGTAGTACCCTTCCTTTGCCTCAATAAGTAGCCATCAGTCTTCCCTTCAAGTTCATCAATCATACCAATTGCCTATTGCAACCAAAGTTCCAACTTATTCAATCATCCCTCAACCTCAAGAGGATCATGAAGATGCATTAGTTTTGTACACAATTATGACAATAGTTATGCTTGTTGGTGTTTTGAAGGACATATTAATTTAACATATTTGTATTGTAATATATTAATATTTCAATAATTTAGGCAATGTGATTTTTGAATTGGTGGTTGTACTGTACAAACATTTTTTTAGCTAATGATATCAAGGATAAAAATTACTAAATGATAATCTTTTTACTGGATGATAAATATGATGGTTAATATGTTTTTGATTGATTGAGCATTTTTCTAGAAACTCATTATCAAGTTATATGTTACGTATTGCTAAAACATATAGTATTTTTTAAGATACATGAGGTATCCAGATTTATGTATACAACACTAATTATGAAAAATCCAATACTATAAACTATTTAAATATTGTATTTTATACTCCATGTGTTCTCTAGGCATGGCAATGGCTCCAAATAAACCGGGTCCCCACCTAGGACTAGCCCTATTCAGAGTTAATAAAGGGGTTTTGTGGTGGGTAATAGGTCCCAATTTTATGGGCCCGACTTGTTCTGGGCAGGTTATGGGTTTAGGTAAACCCATCCCAAACTCGAATCTATCCTGCATAATAAATATATATAAAATATTTTATATATTATAAATAATATGTATAATATAAAAAAATTAGTTTATATCATAGCAAACATACATTTCGATGAAGAAATGACAATTTTTAACCCATCTAATAACCATAAAAAATGATGTGAATATAGTAAGGTGGATATTTTTTATTTTAAATTTATGGAAAGAGTATTAGTAACCTATATATTGAATTTCACTTTTTCTCGGTATGGATAAATATCCTTTATGTTTGTTTTTCTCAACCAATTTTGAAAGCCTATAAGTTACAAAATTTATATATTTTAATTGACAAAAGAAAAAAAAATGGGTTTGGTGAATTAGACCTGCTAGGTTAGGAGTCTAAAAGTGGGATAGAGTGCGGTGGGTTCAAAGGGAAGAGCAGGACGTGGCAAATTCTAAGGCTATATAGAACTAGGTTGGGTGGGTTTTGGGTCTTGCTAAAACTGCTCTTTACTCACCCCATTGCCATCCCTAGTGTTCTCCCTATTATTTTAACTTTATTCTGGGTAGATAACGTTTAAAACATGGTAAAAGACATATGTAGTTGCTTGGATACCAATCATTTAGATGAAACATATATACTAATAATAAAATAATTTTGAAACTAATAAGTTCATAGTAAGAAAGTTGATTGAGGACTCAACGGAGTCAAATTCTAAATATTTTCAATAATTAGAAATTATAACATATTTAACTCGTCAATGACCTTTTTTTCTTGTCCCCAAAGTGTGCACTTGATTTGATTAAATTTAGTACCTCCATAGTAATCTAGAGCAGCATTGTAGATGCTAAATATATCATTTTTACGTAGAAAATGAAAAACAAACAACATTTCATGATTATATCCATTCTATGATTAAAAATTCATATTATGATAGTCAAGAAAACAAGAACTAAAATAGTTAAATTTAACATAATTTGAAACATATTAAAATAATACCACATTTCAAGAAACTAATACCTCAACTTTGGCTATCAATACTTTAAAATGTTTATATTTATTTGTTGACTGGCATAATTTATGTCAATTTAATGGTGGAACAACATTTAATACCAATACCACTTTATCTCTGGAATGCAATATTGCAGGTGAGCACTTTCATACTCACTTGTCATATGACCTAATTTGCCATAATTTATTGAGAAAGCAACATATGAGAAGAAGATCACATTTGACAAAAATAGTCCCTCATTTTTTAAGAACAATACTTGACTATAGGTGAAAAAATACATCATTTATGAAAATGATCATTGTAATATAATATTTTTATATTCACTTATCATATGGCATATTTCCACAATTAATTGGGAAAAAAACAAGTAGAACCAATACTATATTTGACAAAAATAATATCGTATATTTCAAAATAGGTACTTGATATTAAAAATAATACCTTAGTCTTTGAAAAAAGAGCACCACAATAGAGTGGTTATACTTGCTTCTCATATTACCTAACCTACCACAGTTTATTGGGAAAATAGAATGTAAGATCAACACCACATTTGATAAAAAGAGTACCTCATTTTTAAAATAATATGTTTGAAATTAAAGAAATGATGCTTTAGCTTAGAAGAAAAATACTCCAGCAGAGGGTTTCTATATTATGGCTTAATTTACGTCAATTTGTGAAGACAACATAAAAAACCATCTAAAATAGTGAAATCATGTTTTATTCAAGTAATTGTGGGAATACTTGTATGTTCAAATGGCTAAGAAGATAATTAGTGTAAGTATCATTGTGCATGGTAAATATATCATTTTGACACCAATATTGTAGTTAAAATAGATTTTTGTGGTTATACCAATATGATGAGGATTAAAATAGTTAAAATTGAATGATATTTAAAATATATAAAACTGATACGACAATCAGAAAGACAGCACCTTATTTCATAAAAATAGTATTTTATTTTTATATGCTTACTTGATAATAAAAAAGAACTACTTTGTTTCACAAAAATAGTAGTGCATTGGAGTGTTTTTATACTCACTTGTTGAATAGCCTAATTTACCTTAGTTTAATTGATAAAACTACATATTAGATTATCCCAAGCATTCAAAATACTTTTTGGTCTGGCAATGGTTGGAATATACATGTGTTCAAATGGTTAGGAAGACAACTGCTCACATTTAACCATTTATGTTCTTCAAACTAATACAAAGCAACACTATAGATGGTTAATGTATCATTTTGGCATCAACATTGAAGCATAAACTTTAATGTGTCATGATTATATCATCTTTTGACTAAGAAATCATGCTCTTTATGGTCAAACAATAGCTTAAATAATTAAATTTAATATAATTTCTAATGTATTGAAAACTACCACATTTGTCCAAAATAATTCATATTTGGTTAATACAAATATTTGATTATGACCACAAAATACTTTATTTATTGAAAGTAGTGTTGTATTGGATATACTCACTTGTTGAACAACCTGTTTTATGTTAATTTTATGTATGAAAAAGCATAATAGATCATCCCAAATCTCCAAGACATTTTTTTCCCTAGTGATTGGTGGGATACATATTGTTGAATTTTTTGTGAAGATAAACTACTCACATCCAACCATTTAGTGTGAAAGCATCATTGTAGGTTTGACATCAACATTGATGCACAAACAATTTTATAATTATACTTTTCCTTCGATTAGGAAGCCAAATAATGGAGCATAAGTAATTAAATTTAACATAATTTGCAATGTATTAAAAACTGTACCACATTTATCCAAAACAATACATAATTTGTCAATAAAAATACTTGATTAGGAAAACATAATGCTTAATTTTTTGAACCTAATACTGCATTAGAATGTTTTGATGCTCATTTATTGAATAGCCTAATTTACCTCAATTTTTTTGGTGAAACAACATACTAGACCATCTTGAACATTCAAAATGTAATTTATTCTAGTAATGGTTGGAATACTCAATGTTGAAATTTTTATAAAGACAACTACTCATATCCAACCACATTTATTCTCCTTCAGACTAGTGTAATAGATGGTTAATGTATCATTATGACATCAACATTAAAGCACAAATAATGTCTCATGAATATATTCATCTTTTAACTAAGAAATCATGATTTAAAAGTCAAATAATGTGTAAATAATTAAATTTAACATAATTTTTAATGTTTTAAAAACTATACCATGATTGTTGAAAAGAATACATAATTTGTGCATGTGAATACTTGATTAGAAAAGCATAAACTTTATTTTCTGAACCTAGTCTTGCATTAGAGTGTTTTCTAATCTCACTTGTCGAATAGCCTCAATTTTATGGGTGGAATAACATACTAGACCATCCCAAACATTATGTTTTCTTTAGCTAGTAATGGTTAGGATACACATGTTGAAATTATTGTGGAGGTAATTGCTCACATTCAACCACTTATGATCTTCTTTAAACTAGTGTAAAGCATCACTATATGTAGTTAATGTATCATTTTGACATCAACATTGAAGCACAAACGTGTCTCATTTTGTCATTCTTTCAATATCATGTTTCAATAATCAAGAAAATGAAATAAAATAAACATAAATACCATATCCAATAAACTTCAAACCCATTTTTTTTTCAAAACACTAATAATAAATAAATTAAACAGTTCTCAATTATGGGCTATGTGCCTTTACCCAATGTAACGTGAAAACTTATAATCATGGTGTTATGGAAATAACTTATAGAATTAGTGTATTTAGATTATATTTTGTTATTACATATAATGTATGAGTTATGAAAACAATAATTGCTTTTATTGTATAATTTATAATATTAATATAATAATTAAAATATATTTAATGCTTCTATATCAAAAAATCCCAAGCCACGAATGATTAAAAAGTATTGAATAGTTACCTATGAGGAAGTCTAAATTATGAGCACAAATCCTTGTCAAGAAAGGAAAATATCTCTAGGATACGATAAGCATAGATTGTAATCAATATCTGAACAAATTAAACAAAACAATCTTATTTGGTAATGGTTGAATATTACATTAATAAATATAAATAACCATACTCCTTTCCAAGAACCCTAGAACTTCCTTCCCTCCCACCATACCCTCTTAACTCCATTATATTTGTACTTTCTAATAGATTTCTCTGGACCTTTAGATGATTACTATGATGTTTGGCAAGCTGAAAATTTTGAAATCCGTGAAATTATTCCCTCTACCAATGGTCTTGATTTTTTTTTTTAATAATACTTGAAGTCGAAGGAACCATTTCTTCAACATATGAAGATGCTGACAACAAATGATAAAGAAAGATATTAGTTTGTAAAAAATGAGGGTAAAGATTTGTTGATGTTTAGGAAGCCATATCCAAGATGCAAGCACAAAAACTTGCCAAAGGAGAGGATTTCAAGCATGCATTCTAGGGCTGGAGTTCCTCTCCACAATCAAGAGTTTACAGTGGATAAAATATTGGCATTAGCTAATGAGATTGGCATTGACAACTATAATAAGGACAAGAAGGATTTGCTTATGCTTGTCTCAATCAGCATCATCATTTGTTTATTTTATGGAAAGACATGTTAGGTTTGAATTAAACTTTTCTTAAGGGTTGTTGGATTTGTGTTTAATTTTACATCGAAGTGTTCAATTTTATGGAAGATGCATTAGTTTGTGTACACAATTATGATAGCACCTACATTTGTTGTGTTGGAAGAACATATTGATTTGAAGTATTTGTAATATAATATAGTAATATTTTGATAATTTAGGCAGTTTAATTTTAGATCTGGTGGTATTTTGTACTATATGAATGGTTTTTTAATTGGCTAGTGATATTTTGGATAAATATTACTGAATGATGACCTTCTTACTAGATGATAAATATAGATGGTTCATATGTTTTTAATCTATTGAGCATTTGTGTAGAAACTAATGATTAAGGTATATGTTACATGTTGCTAAGATATATAGTATTTTTTAAGACATATACGGTACCCAGATTTACATATCCAGTACTAATCTTGACTAATCTAATACTAAAAACTACAAACATACTGCAATTTACACTCCAAGTGCTCTCCAAGAGATTTTAGCTTTATATTGAGTAGATAACATTTAAAACATAGTAAATGACATATGTTATGTGTTTTGGTAGCAATTATTTGAATGAATGACTCTTTTATTAGCTAGTGATATTCTGGATAAATGTTACTGAATGATGACCGTGTTACTAGATGATAAGTATGGATGGTTAATATGTTTTTAATCTATTTGCATTTGTGCAGAAACTAATCATTAAGGTATATGTCACATGTTGCTAAGACATATAGTATTTTTTAAGACATATATGGTACCCAAATTTAAATATTCAGTACTAATCATGACCAATCCAATACTAAAAACTACAAACATACTGCAATTTACACTCCAAGTGTTCTCCAAGCGATTTTAGCTTTATATTGAGTAGATAACATTTAAAACTTATTAAATGACATATGTTATGTGTTTTGGTACTAATTATTTGTATGAATGATTTTTTGGATGGAATATATATACTAATTGTTATTCTAATAATTAAATAATTTTAAAACTAAAAGGTTGATTGAATATTAAAAAGAGTCAAATTCTAAATGTTTTCAATAATAAGAAATTATAGCACATTTACCCTATTCTGTGTCTATTTTTTTTCCCAAAAGTTGTACTTGTTTTGCTTCAATATAGTATCTCCATGCTAATGTGAGGCACCATTGTAGGTGGTAAATGTATCATTTAGACATCAAAATTGAAAAGTAATAACATTTCATGACTATATCCATTATGTGACTAAGAATTTGTATTATGAAAATCAAACATGGACTAAAATAGTTAAATTTAACATAGTTAAAAACGAAGTAAAATAATACCTCATTTCAAGAAACTAATACCTCAAATTTGGCAATAAGTACTTTAGAATGTTTTTATATTCATTTGTTGAATGGCCTAATTTGTCTCAATTGTTTGTGGAACAACTTTTTAACAACAATACTGCATTTGATAAAATCACAATTTTATATCTAAAGACTAGTACTTAACTTTAGATAAATAACATTTTATCTTTGAAAAGTAGTATTGCAGTCAAGTATTTTTGTACTCATTTGTTATATAGCCTAAATTGTCATAATTCATTGGGAAAACAACATATAAGGCAAAGACAAAACTTGACAAAAAAAGTCCTTTATTTTTTAGCAATAATACCTGACTTTAGGTAAAAAATATATCACCCCTAAAAATCATTATTGTAATATAAAATTTTTACATTCATCATCATATGACATATTTTGTTACAATTAATTGTGGAAACAACGACTCAGACTAATACTATATCGAACAAAAACTATATTGTATCTTTGCAAATATGATATTAAAAACCAATACTTTATCTTAAAAAAAAAAGGTAATGCAATAGAGTGGTTTTATACTCATTTGTCGTATCGCCTTATCTCCACAATTTATTAGGAAAACAAAATTTAAGAACAAAACAACATTTGGTAAAATAGTAACTTATTTTTAAAATAATATACTTGAAATTAAATAAATCATGGTTCAGCTCGAAAAAATATTGTAGTTAAGTATTTTTATATTCAATTGTTGGATGGCATAATTTACATCAATTTGTTGATGAAAGCAACATGAAAGGCCATCTAAAATATGGAATCATATTTTATTCAAGTAATGTTTAGGATACTTACATGTTCAAATAGTTGGGAAGGCAATTACTAGCATAAAGTATCATTGTATGTGGTAAATATTTTATTTGATATTAACATTGTAGCTAAATTAGGTTTTCGAGGTTATATCAATGTAAAAAGGACTAAAATAGTTAAATTGAATAATATTTAAGTCATAAAATTGATACTATATATTAGAAATAGAACACCTTATTTAAGAAAAATAATACTTCATTTTTATATATACTTGATAAGAAAAATAATTACTTCATTTTACAAAAATAATACTGCATTAGAGTATTCATATATTCACTTATTGAATGGCCTAATTTGCCTTAATTTTATATGTGAACAACATACTAGACTATCCCAAATACTCAAAACTTGTTTTCATCTAGTAGTGGTTGCAATATGCACAGTTGAAATGGTTAACAAGATAACTACTTGCATATAACTACTTATATTCTCCCTCAAGCTAATATAAAGCATCATTGTAGATGGTTAATGTATCATTTTGAGATCAATCTTAAAGCACAACTAATGTCTCATTACTATATAAGTTATTTGACTAAATAATTGTGCTTTCATATTCAAACAATGATTTAAGTAATTAAATTTGGTATAATTTTAATTGTATTAAAAATATACCACATTTGTCCAAAACATTATGTATTTTGTCAATACAAAAACTTGATTATGAACATGTAATACTTTATTTTCTAAACCTAGTATTGCATAGGACATACTCACTTGTTGAATAGCATAATTTACCACAAGTTTATGCTTAAAATAGTATACTAAACCATCCCAAACATACAAAGTATGTGTTTTTTCTAATAGTTGGGATAAATAGGTATTGAATTTTTTGTGAAGACAATTACTCACATCCAACTACTTATTTTATCTTTCAAATTAATGTAAAGCATCATTGTGGATTTGAATCAACATTGAAGTACAAACAATATCTCATAACTATATTCATTCTTTGACTAAGAAATCGTGTTTTCATAGTGAAACAATGATTTAAGCAATTATATTTGTTTTAAAACAAAATTTGATATACTAAAAGGGATAATTTCAATTTTTGTCCCTCGAGTTTATCACTAATTCAATTTACATCCCTGTGGTTCAAGTCATTTCACATTATGTCCCCGACATTTTTAAATTTCAACTAATCCTATCCTTGCTATCAATTTTCTCATTAAATGTGAACGGCTGAGAATTGGAAAGGCCCCCAATTTAACTAGAGTTTGTCACTCTCTCTCCAAAATACACTCTCTCCTCTCCAAGAAACAAAATAGAGGTGAAAGGGGCTTTTATATCTTCTTAGTGAGTTCTTCTTCTTCTTTTCAAGTGGGTATTTCAATGAAATTGCTCCAAGAGAGCAAGCTTATTTTGCGGTGGAATAGAACGATTCACAATAAGTCCTCATGCATAAAGTCCTAACAATATTGATAAAGAGTGTTGAAAATCCATCTAGCCGTTCGACACTACCTAGATGAATACCTAACACTACTTGCTTGACCGCTTCCATTATGGGTGCTTTACTTCTTCCATTATGGGAGCTTGATAGAAAAAATGTTTAAAAAATTCTCTAGTAGAACCTACCACATAATTAAACCATGATTCCTAGCTTGAAAGAGAGCATAATATAATTTTAGTATTGAGTATGTTTGGCTAGGTAGAAATCACGCAACCCATTGACATGTTATTATTTTAGTACCTCATACGTTTTGACTATTTTGTACATTATCATCAATATGTGTTGCACACCCTAGAAAAACACATACACAGAAATGCATATCTCGGGGTTCTTACAAAGAAAAAGTAAAAACACCATATCAAAGAAGGCTATTTCTTTGCTTTTTTGGAGTAGATTTTTTGAATTTCCAAGAGAATAAATTGAATCACTAAAAACCATCTAGATAATCACTTTGTTGTTTGTCACTTATGTTATCTATCCATTTGCATGGAACAAATAGGGATGTCTATTAAGGTGTCCTTTTACTATCTACAAAGAGACTTCTCATTCATAGTTTGTTGTTGAGGTCTAGTATCAAGCAATGTTTCTAAATTAGTCCTTATTAACATGTTAACCAGTCAGAAATTTTGTTATATTATTTATCATTTTCAAAGAGCAATTTTACTTTTCAAAAAACTCCTTTCAATCGTACTTCATTGCTATTGCATATTACATTTTGGAAGACTATGGAAATGAACTTTATGTCTCTGATCATTACTTTGAATTTCTTCTCTATATGATTGGTGAATGTATCCCTTGGTAGGAATTAGTCCTTCACATTGTTGAGGTGAGCATACAATAGGAAGACTTCCTTCTATTAATCACAAGTTTAGCATGTCTCTTGGGATCCTTTGAGTGATGAACTGTAGGAGTATCTTCATCCCTTAGGGCCCGAGTTGTTATAGTCCTTGATTTTTCTCTTAGGGCGGAACTTGAGGCTTTACCACCACCTCTCTTCTTGACCATCGCCCCACCACCACCACCACTATTGTCCATTTCCTTACACATGTCTTCCACTATAGAGACCACATAAATAAGTTAATCTATTAAGATATTTTGATGGAATGAGCAGATGAAGTGTAGGGTGAAATGCCATAATGTGATGCATAATAAGCATGGTGATGGTTTCCACATAATACATTAAGGTACTTCCCCCTAATTTGGTTCATCCATATACATCTTGCTTCTATTTCCCATATGCTTCTTCATTGACTAATGCATGAGCAAGGTTAGTTGTAGGTTTGTTGAGTGCACAAAAGACTAGGAGTCCATTCACAAAATTTGTATCATGTCCATACATCATAGAGAAGCTAGAATTGTTGGTAATCCCATAATGGTTCCACAAACACAATCAAATTACTTTCTTGTCCCAACTTCATCAAAAGACCTACTTGAAGAAAAAGAAGAACTAATTTAAAGAAAAAGAGAAACCCTTTTTACCTCTACTTTGTTGCTTGGAGAGGAAAGAGAATGGATTTTGGAGAGAGACTGACGTAATCTACTAAAAAAAGAGTGCATGCATTTCCTCTAATTCTCAGCCATTAGCATTTAACGGGCAAATTAACAGTAGGGCAGGATTAGATAAAATTAGAAAATGTTGGTGACACAATATGAAACAACTTATACTACGAGGACACAAATTGAATTGGTGACAAATTTGAGAAATGAAAATTGAAATTATCCCTATTAAAAACTATACCACATTTGTTAATATGAATACTTGATTAGGAAACCATAATACTTTATTTTCTAAACATAGTACTTCATTAGAGTAGTTTTATACTTATTTAGTAGACTAATTTACCTCATTTTATAAGTGAAATAGCATACTAGACCATCCCAAATGTTTCAAATATATTTTTTTTATACTAATTGGGATATGCATGTGATGAAATTTTTGTAAAGATAACTACTCACATTCAACCACTAATGTTCTTCTTCAAACTTGTGTAGTAGATCGTTAATATGTCATTTTGACATCAACGTTGATGCACCATTGTCTTATGACTATATGTGTCTTTTGACTAAGAAATTATGCTTTCATAGTCAAGCAATGACTTAAATTATTAAAACTAATATAATTTCTAAAATATTAAAAACTATACCACATTTGTTTAAAACAACATGTAATTTGTGAATACAAATACTTGATTAAAATATGATACTTTATTTTTTGAACCTAGTATTGTATTGGAGTATTTTTACACTCACTTGTTGAATAACCTAATTTATAACAATTTATGAGTAAAACAACATACTAGACCATCCTAAACATTTAAAACATTCTTTTTTCTAGTAGCGGTTGGGTACACATATGTTGAAATTATTGTGAAGACAATTACTCACAGTCAACCATTTATACACACATGTTGAAACTATTATATTCTCCTTCAAACTATTATTTTGAAGTATCTCATTGTGATGTATTAATATTTCGATAATTTGGCAACATAATTCTAAAGTTGCTGGTATTTTGTTCTGTACAAATGGTTTCTTTTGTTGGTGATATTCTAGATAAATATTACTGAATGATAATCTTATCACTGGATATTAATGTGGATCGTTATGTGTTTTTAATCTATTTACTATTGGTGTAGAAACTAGTTATCATGGTATATATTACATGTTGCTAAAATATATAGTTTTTTCTAAGACATATGTAGTACCCATATTTACATATCTAGCACTAATCATGAAGATCTAGTACTAAATTATGAAGAATCCTATGTTAAAAACTACTTACATACTTCAATTCATATTATATATTTTCTCCAAACTATTTTAGGTTTACACTAGGTAAATGATGTTTAAAACGTAGTAAAAGATATATATTATGTGTTTTGGTGCTAATTATTTAGATGAAACATATAAACTAATGGTTAGTCTAACAACAAAATAGTTTTGAAACTAATAAGTTCATATTAAAAAAGCCAATTGGGAGATAAAAAGAGTCAAATTCTACATGTTTTCGATAAACAAAAATCATAACACATTCAACCTATTTAGTTTCTTTTTTCAAAAAGTAGTATGTGATTGCTTCCATTTAGTACCTCCTTGCTAATGTAAAGCACCATTGCAGATGGTAAATGTATCATTTTGATGTCAAAATTGAAAAACAAATAACATTTCATGACTATATTCATCCTATCACTAAGAATTCATATTATAATAGTCTAACAACATGGACTAAAATATTTAAATTGAAAATAATTTGAAATGTATTAAAAATAATATTACATTTCAAAATGCTAATAACTCAATTCTGGCTATTAGTACTTATGACCTTTTGTGTACCCACTTATTGAATTGTCTAATTTGTCTTAATTTATCGGCAATATTTAAAACCAATACTACATTTGACAAAATCAATACTTTATATCTAAAAACTAGACTCGAATTTAGATATATAACACTTCATTTTTGGAAAACAGTATTGTAGTTGAGCACTTTTATACTTATTTATTGTATGTTTTAATTTACCATAATTTATTGAGAAAACAACATATAAAGTGAATACCATATTTGCCAAAAATAACCCTTATTTTTGAACAATACTGAACTTTAGAGAAAAAAATATATCAACTTTGAAGATTATCATTGTAGTATAGTATTTTTATGTTCACTTTTCAAATGATGCATTTTACCATAATTAATTGTGAAACAATGACTAGGACCAATACTTCATTTGACAAAAAACAATATCATGTCTTTGCGAATAGGTACTTGATATTGGAAATAGAGCACTACAATAAAGTGTCTTTATGCTTACTTATCGTTTCATCTAATCTGCCACAACCTATTGGAAAAATAAAATTTAAGACCAATACTACATTTGATAAAAATAATATCTTTTTTTTTTAAATAAAGAACTTGAATTTAAAGAAATGACGCTTCAGCTCAAATATATATATATATATATATATATATTCAGTTGAGTGTTTTTCATTTACTCATTCAATGACCTAATTTACCTCAATTTATTGGTCAAAACAATATAAAAAAACATCTAAAATAATGAAATCATATTTTCTTCACATAATTGTGGGGATACGTGCATCTTCAAATAGTTGGGAAGACAACTACTAGCATAAAATACCATTATATATGGTAAATGTTTCATTTTAACATCAACATTGCAACTAAAATAAGTTTTCATAGCTATACCAATATAACAATAACTAAAATAGTTAAATTGAATTATATTTGAAACTTATAAAATTGATACTACATATTAGAAACATAGGTCCATATTTTAGAAAAATAATACTTCATTTTTGTTTATATATTTGATGAGGAAAAAAATAAAAAAAAAGCTACTTTGTTTAATAAAAATAGTATTGTGTTGGAGTGCTTTTGTACTTACTTGTTAAATGGACTAATTTACCTCAATTTTATAGATGAAACAACATATTAAACCATCTCAAACATTCAAAACATATTTTCATCTAATAGTGGTTGGGACATGCACATGTTGAAACGATTAGGAAGATAACTACTCATATTCAATTACTTATGTTCTTCATCAAACTAATGTAAAGATTAATGTATCATTTTGACATCAATGTTTAAACACAAATAATGTCTCATGGCTATATATGTCCTTTGATGTAGAAATCATGCTTTAATCAAACAATTGCTTAAATAATTAAATTTAACATAATTTCTAAAGTATTAAAAATTATACCAAATTTGTCCAAAACTATACATATTTTGTCAATATGTATACTTGATTATGAATACATAATACTTTATTTTCTGAACCTAGTATTGCATTGGATATACTCACTTGTTGACTAGCCTAATTTACCTCAATTTTATGCATGAAACAACATATGAGACCATCCCAAATATTCAACACATGTTTTCTTCTTGTAATGGTTGGGATACATACATGCTGAAATTTTTGTACATACAATTACCCACATCCAACCACTTATGTTCTCCTTTAAACTAGTTTCAAGTGTCATTATAGGTTTGACATCAATGTTGAAATGCAAACAATATCTCATAACTGCATGCGTCCTTTGATTAAGAAATCATGCTTTCATTGTCAAATAATAACTTAACTAGTTAAATTTAACATACTATTTAATGTATTAAAAAACTATACTATATTTATCTAAAACAATACGTAATTTTGGATACAAATACTTGAACATTTTTCTAAAATGATATGTAATTTGTGGATACGAATACTTGATTAGGAAATATAATATTTTATTTTCTAAATCTAGTACTATATTGGAGGGTTTTTATATTAACTTATTTGATAGCCAAATTTATCTCAATTTTATGAGTGAAATAACATACTTGATCATCTCGAGCATTCAAAATGCATTCCCTTCTAGTAATGGTTGGGATACATATGTGTTGAAATTGTTGTAAAGACAAATACTCACATTCAACCATTTATGTGCTTCTTCATACTAGTGTAAAGCATCATTGTAGGTGATTAGTATATCATTTTGACATCAACATGAAGCACAAATAATGTCTCATGACTATATCCATCCTTTGACTAATAAATCATATTTTTATAGTCAAATAGTGACTTAAATAATTAAATTTAATGCAATTTCTAATGTATTAATAACATTTAAGGGAATTAATATGTTACTTTTCAAATTCAACACTTGAGTATAGAAACCTAAAATTTTATTTATAGTATCTAGTACTGTATTAGAATGTTTTTATATTCACTTGTCATATGGCTTAATTTCCCTCAATTTATTGGTGAGATAATGTGTTAGTTCATCCAAATTAATAAAATCATATTATTTGTGCTACAATTTTAAAGTCAAATGGCAGATTTACCATTTATAATGTTGCTTTACCTAATGTGAGGGAGATTATAATTTGTTAGATGTAAGTAGTTGTCTCCCAATATTTTTAACACATTTGAATCTCATCCATTACTAGAATAACATAGGTTTTTACAATGTTGTTTTCCTAGCAAACAAGGAAAATTCAACCATACAACACGTGAATATAAAATTACTGTAACAAAGTATTAATTAGAAACTAAAATTGAAGTATTATTTTTCTATGATGAAGTACTAATCTCTAGAACAATAGTATTATTTTCCTTAAACGTGGTATTATTTTAAAGTATCATAAACTGTATTAGGTTTAGCTATTGTGTTCCTTGTTTGATTATGATCGCATGAAGTGTTAGTTCTACAATGTACACATTCATGAAACGTTGTTTATGGTACAACTTTGATATATGTAAATATCTTATTAGTGTTGTATTAGAAATTTTAGTAATGGAATGAACATATGGATACTATATATGCCTTGAAAAATATTAATATATCAACAATTTGTAACACATACCTCAGTAATTATATTCATATCCATATCAACTTTCATCTGAAAAAAATTTTCCAATTATTATATATAACAAGCATTCATATAATCCAAAATGACAAACATCCATATCATTAAAATTAGTAAAAATTAGAAACATCCCTATCATCATCCAAATACTCAATATAAATACCCAGTTATCCAAATAATAACCATTCGAACATCATCATTTAGCATTAGAATGGAGCAAACTATGCTCATGAGTCAGAATTGTTGCCTTCGACCGTGATAATATGTTTCTAATTTTTGTCCAACAAAATATAGAATATACTCTTAGAATATAACAAATGCATAATTAAAAATAATATAATATGCAAATGAAAAACAATCAAGCACAACTCATAATAAGCTATGCAGTCTTCTTTGAATAATTGTCAATTGTTTAAGCTTAGAGATGCAATATCTTTGCTACAATCCAATATTTAAGATCGCCTATGCAATATACAAATCCAATATTTAAGTTCAACTATGCAGTACTTTTTCCAATACAACCATTATTTTTCTCACATACATCAAGTATATAATCTCATATATGCATATTTACAAACTGCATATGCATACCTTTCTAGTCCTATCATGTATGTATTTTCCACAAACTCTATGAACAAGAATCTTGACTTTTTTGATAATTATGTGGTGATAGAAGTGTGACAAGGTTCATTTGTTTTCTTTTCTTCGTTTGTTACATCATTTGAGTATATGTCTAATAGTGGAAGAGATGGTGTATATTTATCAATCCTAGCCATTTTTTCTATAAACAAGACTAACATACCTAGCTACATAAATTCATCACACTACATTGGTGTAAAAGTATTAAAATTTAAAATTTTTACCAAACTGATGTGTAGGCAATACCAGACTTCTGCAATTATTAATCAAAAACAAAAAGTAACAAAACAAGAATTATAAGCTTCAAACAATTCTTAATTGACATAAGACTAAAATCATTTCACAAATAAGTCTGATGTTTCATCTTACTTTAAATTGTTTCATAGTAATTAAAATCAAGTACACATTAAAATTACTAAAAAAGACTTAGGTATAGTGCTAAACTAAGGTTCTAATAGAGAAAATATAGCAAAGATATTGAAAATTACAATTTTGGTACCAAAATAACTTGAACATGAAACTAAAAGTTAGTTTATAATGCTGAAATCACAATTTAAAATATTAAAAATTCAAAATTTGATACCATATTTATTTGGAAATAATACTAAATATAGTTAATGCTTAGTTATTTGAATGAATAATTAAATATGATTCACACCCTTCATACATACATAATTCGGATAGTATTCCTCAAATTTAATTCAATAAATAACTAATATCTATATTCTATAAATCAGGTATATAATTATTAAAATCATATACTTAATAATTGAATCAAAATATTAAAACAAAAAATGAAGAACAAAATACCTTTGTTCGATACAGTGAAACTTACTTTAGTGTTCCTCTTAAATTCCAAATATGGGAGAATTCAAGTATATAATAACTAAATCATATGTACAATAAACAAAATCAATAATATTAACTAAAACAAGAGTATCACAAAATAAGTTGAGTAAAATTCTTTGAGCATTTCAACAAGAAATTAAATAATAGTCGTGCAATTTTAAAAAAATTATCATGTAGCCTTTGAGTAGACAAAAATGAAAGCCTTCTTGCTTTGGGCAACACAACAATGGTGGATGGTGGGTTAGAGAGAGATCAACACACAATGGATTGGAAAAGAAAGCAACGCACAACAGGTTGCAAGAGAGAAAATTAGAGATTCGTTACAAAATTGATGAAAACTAGGGAAGAAAAAGCATGGAAATGAGCATGAAATCAAGAGACACATTCTTGGAAGGGTTTTTTGTGGTTTTAAATTAAAGTCATGGGCATTTTGATATTTTTTCCATAACTAGGGAGCGAATCCAAACTTACATTTTGAGTTGGGGAATGTAGATTGAATTAATTCAAATGGGAACTAAACTTAAAATTAAGATTTAGTACTCGTCTCTAATTTACCATTAACACAAAGTCATCGCATTGTTGTGCTTAGCCAATTTACTATAAAAACAAAATATTCTACAATTATTTTTACATAAAATTATTTAATTAGTTAATTTGGGAAAAAATATGTTACGGTAAGCCATAAGTATCTCATTGTAAGTTTTTCTTTTAAACTTAACATTTAAAGTAGTGCTAATCAAAAAATTATTTGTTGACAGTTGTAATATAATTTTTTAAAAAAAAACAACTATATATGCATATCAGTTAATAAAATATGATCACAGGAACAAGTTGTCGTACTTGAAAATGATATTTTTTATTTTTATTTTTTTTTTGGTTAAATTGTCTCTATTGATGTCATTATAATTTTGCCATTTTTTTAAAATTTTTGTTAATGCCATTATAATTTCTCAAACAATAGGGGTAGTATTTATAATATGAAGAAGTATGGATGTACGCATAAATTTGTTTGTTAAATTTCTACGCAGCATCACACAGCAGTCTATTTTCGCTTTCTTCTCAACGCCTTTTGACTCTTGGAGTTTCAGATTAATTTGCTTCGGTATAAGGTATCTCAGTTCACTCCCTCTCTGTTACAACTTAATATTCTTCATCATTTCTAAAGCTTTTGTATTTGTATTTAGTGGAAGGATACTTTACTCAATCGGCTATGTATTGAGTTGTTCTTAACTGAAAATTTAATAATTTTCAGATTAGTTTTAGTACTGTTCAGTTACTTTCTTACTTAGTCAGGTCAGACCAATCTTCTGAGCTTACTTTTCCTTTAACTTTCCTATTATTTAATTATATAATGTTTAATTTTTCAGATTAACCCAAGTAATTCCAGTTAAATTAGCCATGGAAATCTAAGTAGATGTTGAATACATATACCAAACAATATTAATTTGTTAAAGCGAAAGAAGCTAAAAGAATTATTATTCAGTTTTTAAGAAATGGAAGGGAAAGGAATCAACATTTCAATGTGTACTAAGGATGGACGGAATACATGGGATTTAGTAATCTGCCTTGAACTACAGTTGTTGCTGATGTGTTTCTATTATTCCCCTACCTGACATCAGTACCATAATGTAGGATTAAGCATAAAAAGATGGTGTCTTTGTATCCTCCAACTGCCTTATTTAACAATATGAATCTTGAATCGATTTGATGTACCTATGATGAACAAATCATTTTTTTCACTAGCCCAAAATTGAAAATGGTTGCTTTCTTGGCAATAAGTCAGGGTTTTATTCCTTAGCAGTTGATTTAACAATGTTTGGGAGATCTGTGTCAAAAACGAAGTATTGAGACCAAAGGAATGGTCGTCAAAGAGCTCAATGAGAGAGTGGTTATCATTGTAGGCCTAGCTTTCCTCTACATAGGAATGACTTTTTCTAGGAGATTCACCTGCTTTTTCTGATTTTTTTTTTTTTTTTGCTTTTTAAAGGTGAAGACTAATAAGTCTGTTGATCACAAAATTGTCTTTTCAACTTCTAGACTTTTTTGGATGAGTTAAATGGTTAAAAGCATTGTTGCTCTGGAAATTTTCTTCTGCGTGAGTGTATTGGGATTCTCTAAAGTTCTTAGAGACCATTGTTGTAAGGAGTACATCTAAAGTATCATTTTTCTCAGTAATATCAATTTTTTCTACTGCATGTGTTTTATAGTAGATGTGTAGATGAATATGTTGATTGATCAAAGCACTCTGCCAAATGCCACTATTTGCTCAAGATGAATTATTTCTATGCATTATATTGAAGCTTGTAGATTTTATTAACCATTCCTCTTCCTGTCAGAATACTTCTTTCACACATTTCTTTGTTCAAGTGTACAAAAGTTGATGTATTCTGGAGCCAAAAGTTCTTCTGCTGGCTAAATTTCTTTATTCCAAGATATTCCGCTGTATTATATAATGACGGTTTGTATCACCAACACAATATCCTTCATTGAATCCTGCAGATATATAATTCACAAATGGACTCTAAGGCTGAGGCTGTGGTGCATAGTGGTGGATGTCACTGCAAAAGAGTAAGATGGAAAGTACAAGCTCCACCTAGTGCTGTTGCCTGGCAATGCAGCTGCTCAGACTGCTCCATGAGAGGAAACACTCACTTCATTGTCCCATCCCGTGACTTTGAGCTTAATGAAGATTCCAAACAGTTCCTAACAACTTACACGTTTGGCACACACACAGCAAAGCACATTTTCTGTAAAGTTTGTGGCATAACTTCCTACTACATTCCACGGTCAAATCCAGATGGTGTAGCTGTGACATTTAGATGTGTAGACCCTGGAACGTTGAAACATGTTGAGATTAGGCATTTCGATGGACAGAATTGGGAAAGCTCGTTCAATCAGACTGGCATCTCCTCATATTCAAAGATGTATTCTGAGGAGCCAAAATGATTAGCTGGTTCTATGATGGGATCAATTGCTGTCATTACTCATTTGTGCGGACCAATAAGGTGGCTAAGTTTGGCCGTTAGATTATACTTTAAGCTGACTATTAATCTGCTTGTTATGCATCTAACAGCTACTTTAACCTGCCAAGTTGGCCACGAGCTCTTTGTGTAGTTTGTGCTTCTTTCTTGAGACCAACTTTTAACCATTGACTTCATTTATTTACTTTTACATTTTGCAGGAAGCTTTGTTTTGCTCTCTCCCTCAGTATTTATTTCAATCTTTAAACCTTTAAAGCGTGGTGCTGATGGTGTTTGTGATAATGTTATACTACTGATAGAGGGTATTAGCATAATCCTATGATCACATATCTTAGACTTTAATAGCATGCTTAGACAAGAAATTGTATCATAATAATCGAACTCCACAAATAGTTCAACTGCATATCGTTCAAGTTTTTTGCATGTATCTACGAGCTCTTGTCTGTCCTTGGGAAGAAACAGGCAAAAGTCAGCTCCTCAACATTTTTATACGTGTCATTTAGCTGAAAGATGGATGCTTCTTTCTTGTCTTGACCAGTGAAAATGCACATATGTATTCGTAATAAGTGCAGCATTTCAACATCTCATCCTCCCACTTGTTAAATAGTTACCATCCAGGAGTTGCAGAGACCGTATTCTGCCCCCTTCAAACTTCTACTGAACTGCAATGCAACTTAAATTTTCAAGGGAACTGGCTTCCCCTAAATTTTCATCTATGATGAGCCAGAAAGTTGCAAGGTACCTTAAATCTTCTGACGGGTGTCAGTCCGTTAACATCCAATTCCAGAATTGGTAGTCTGCCAAAAAGATAAAAAAACCAAAAAGAAGGAAAGAAAAGAAAAGCATCCAATAATACCTCTTCCAGAGTGAAGGAGAGAGGGAGGGAGAAGAAGAACCTGTTTGTCAACAATTAATAAGTCTAAAAATTATCTTAAACGACGGCTTACGTGAGTGTGTAATAATACTGTTCTTTTCAGCCATCCACCTACAACCCAAGATAAGAATTCATTGATCCTATGTTCTCAGATCAAGAATGAAATCTTAATTAATCAAAATATAAACAAATAGCACTGGAGCTGTTGATCTGACAACAGCATGGCAAAGTACTGGTTAAGTTACAAAATGGTATTACAATACTATGGCACTGCATTACAAAGGTACCATTTTAATCCCCTTCTTCATTCTCTGGCCTCAACAATGAATTCTAGAATGTGCACCCAAGAAAAAAGTAAAATGGCACCTTATTGGAAAAAAATCAAAATCCCGTTCTCACTTCTTCAACAACAATGCACTGCATTGTGCCATGATCTTTGATGCCCTAGTAATTGAGGCAGTCATGTAGAAGTTCTTAACAGCAATTTCAAAAGGAGCCTTGTCCATCTTCTCCTTGACCTCAGTTCTCAAGGAAGAAGTTGAAAATGTAGCTGGTTCTCTCTCATCAGCATGCAAAAGGTTTGGTGCCACAGCCTCATTCAGGATCTGATAGCACTCAGGGTTTATATGGTAGCCCAGCACCAGTTCCCTCAGACAATGCTCTACTTATTTTCCAATCATCCCCTGCATCGCCAACTGTTGGGATGGCCAGTACAATAGCTTGAGCACATCCTTCTGTATTTACGTACATACCCTCTTTCTCACTGAAAGCTGATGCTGGTAAAATTACATTGGCATGATAAACACCCCGATTACCATGGTGACCTTGGTAAACCACAAAGGCATCCTCCGGAAGTTTTTCCAACTTCACATCATCAGCACGACAGCACCCATCAAACAGAGAAACTTCGCTGATTCAATGCCTTTGTCAGATTCTGGTACAAGTCCAAGGTCAAGGGCTGCAGCCTGGGCAGCATTAAGCAGCAGCTTGTTGAGTCCATTCCAATCAGGTCTAACAGCATTTATATTTTTCGCAATTGTCTCAACCACAGTGAAAATTGCATCCTTATCCTTCTGCTCAAAGATCCCAGCCCCAACAATTATGCCAGGGTTCTTAGCATTTGACAGGGCAGAGCAAAAAGGATGGCATCCCTCAGCGAGTTCAGTTAGTGTTTCAGGGCCTGTACCTAGATGTTCTTGATCATAGTTGAAATCAGATGAAGGGCCAATATAACCAACTTTGGCATTGGTAGCTCAAACTGTTTTCCAAATTCTAGCATTCACCATTGCAGCTTCTACCCTTGGCTGACAATTCATAGTAATCAGCACAGGTGAAAATTAAAGAAGACCAGAGAACATTTATTTATGAGAATAAATAGAACAAAAAAGTGTTAACCATGATGGCATGATGTATATCTTATGCTTCTGTTCAATTGCTACAAACTAGACTCATCTCCAATTCTTTATCACGTGCATGAGAGTGAAAACATCCTAAGGAGCTATTAATCATTTCAACAAGAAAAACCAGCAAGAAATAAATTTCAATTTTACATCGACCACAACAAGAAAATTCAAAGCAAGAGTCCAGCTGCTCAGGCAATTTATAGAAAGCTGTCATTGCATAAAAGGATTTCCTTGATTAGAAGGAATTAACTGTAGCAAGTCCTTCAGTCAAGTATCTAACCTGGTTTCAGCAACAATGGTTCATTTTTTGACATTCCAAATGACAAATTCAATGAAAAAATCACCACTTCATTCCACACATAGGCACATATGGTACGAGAGAAAAAATAAGTTGAAGAAGAATGAGAAAGAAGTCAAATAGAATCTGATGCGCCTGGGTGACAATGTCCTCAAACTCATAAACCATCAATATCAATGAGCAACCATATTTACCTGTGTACCAACTAAAAGGAAAACATCTGCTTTCTCCAACCCACTGATGCTAGTGTTCATAATATATCCAGAATGCAGGTCAGCATTTGGATTTGGGCTATTTCCTTTGCACCAAATGTTATTTGACCCCATCTTATTTAATAAATCCTTTAGTGCCATCATAGATTCTGCATCAGATAGCTTATCAGCAACCCCAAAAATTTCATCCAGTTTAACCTGGTGGATGACCTCTGCAACCACAGCAAGTGTGTCCCACCAGCTCACAGCCTTAAAGCGTCCATCTGCACCATGAATGATGGGGTCAGTTAGCCTTTACCTCTTCAGACCATCATAGAAGAAACGTGTCTTATCCGACATCCATTCTTGATTGATGTCCTGTACAAGTGTGCCAACCAAACAAACTCATGTTTCAGAAAGATGCAAACAAATTATAATGGTAAAAGAGCTTTAAAGCTAAACCTATGGTCAACATGCATTACAAAGACTTTGTATAGGAAGTTGATTGGAAAAACTGTTACGAAGTTGTCAACTGATCATCACTCCGAAAATTAAATGTGGGTCACTGATACCACCCTGAGAGTAACAAGATAAGATTGCTACATATAAGTATGGGCAGACACTTTTCTAGTGTCTCTGTCCACCTTAAGTTATGATACTAACCAAAAGTCCATTTTGCCAAAGTTCAGAGACAGTTAAATCCTATATAGTTGAGACATGAAGCAATTGTTGCATCGGAAGAAAGACGACACCTTGGGACAAGTAAGAACAAATTTTCGGCGGAAGGAATTGATACACATGCAATACTTCTTAAACAATGAGCAACAATTGCAAATTGACAACTTAAAATTATCAATTACTTGATTAAACCAACATAAAGTTTTAAGGTTCCATTTATTCAAAGCACTTATCCAACAAATTCTCTGACTAGGCAGTAACTAATAACAAAAATTAAAAGGAAAATAGAACCTAGAAAGGCTGAAAGCAAAGGAACACTAAATCTTCTAATATGCAGGCAAAATTGAAAAATGATAGGCTGAAAATAAAGGATAAAATTGAATTATTCATCTCACATCCAATACCTCATTCAATCGTGGCAGAATACGCATGACCTCAGGACCTCAACTATCAATGCAAATATTCGAACCAACTGCATCTGTGATGTCAATGCTCTCAGTTCCCTTCAGCTCCCAGTTACGGGCTTTAAAGGCAAAAGATTTTGAAGTCAAGGCACCTACAGTACAAATATCTATTACATTCCCCAACAATTCACTTGTCATAAGTCCCTAACATAAGTTCCAATTTCTTCTCCACTGCCACAACCCAACATGCCAAGACCTTCAACACTGGCTATTTCTGTCGCAAACCTTACACACCTATTTGACAGACATTTTCACATGAAGACATGGTTCAATGCTATTAATATTAAGTCTAATTCCACAGAATTTCTTTGTTCAAAGTTACAATAAAGTTACAAAAGACCAGCACATGGAGCAGGAGCAACAAAAGATGATAATTCAAGAAACAGCAAGGACAATACTTTCAATCAAACTACATTTCTTGGATAGTCCAAAAAATTCTAATTATTTGATTGATCCTTTTTATTTTCGAGATTGAGATATCATTGGTCAACCAATTAATGTGATGCACATCTATGGATGTAGAGATACGGATACAAAAGGACATGGAAACAGGATAAGTTAACTATCAAAAAAGTATAGGATAAAATATAGGCAGGATATGACTATATGTGTGTCTAAAAAAAACTTATAAGTTTATAACATACAATGAGAAATGACAATAGAATAATATAACGCGATTCACCAATAACTAAAATTTGTTAATGCTTCTACTTTAACCTTGTCCAATGGCTTTGTTTATATACCAAAATGTTGTAATTTTTTCAATATAGTAAAAGCTGAAATAAATTTAACTAAATATTGATAAACGTATATGTGTGAGTGTGTGTATAACAAAAATTCAGAACATTACAATATAAATAACGTGAATAAAATACAATATCATATATAAACAATTTAGTTTAACAAAATAATCTCATTTTAATTCAACTCATATTTTAATTGAAAAGAAAAGAATAAATATATTATGGAAGATAAAGAATTAAAAAAATAATCTAAAAAAAGTGAGCATAATTCACAATTTTATATTTGATTCTTATCTTTGACTTGATATTTTTGAAAAGTATCTCACCGTATTCTAAAGGTAAACACACTCTTATTTTTGTATCTAGAATACCATATCCACATTTCTCTTTTCTTCTCTTATGTTTGGATACTACAAATAATGAATTGAACATGTGTCCATCACATATCTCGCATACATCCATATGGGAGAGTATTCGATACCACGTAGAACAAAGAGTTTTCCCATCTATGAGGTGTCAGACATGAACAGAATAGGTTATCTTTGAAAATAAAGCAATGCCAAAACAAAATTTCAATTATGAAATAAACAATGTCATTAGCTTGAACAACCATTGACCAACCTCACGACAACATCCCTCAGTTAAAAATTAATGTAGGTCAGGTTATGGGTCTCTTAATACAGATAGAGTTCAAGTGGAAAAACTAACCCAAGAAAAATTCTGATCAGCTCAGTCCCTTCCAGCTTTCTAATCCTAGGTTCACACTAAGAAATATGATAAAACATCACCCCAAATGCTTGCACTTATAATATCTTCAGTCTAGTTCAAACAAGGTCTTCTCATCGTCATTTTCTAGATATTCATTTCAGGGTATGATGAAACATTTGGCTGCAGAGCTTGATACTGTGATACTCACATTTTGCAACTAATGTTGATAAATGCATCTGCAGCTCAAAACAATAATTGGAATTGAAAGGTAAAGCACAAAAAATAGATTTGTACCTTGTGCACTGAATACATCGACTCATCACCATCTTGACCAAAGGGCCAAGGTCCTTATCAACCACTGATCTCTTCATTTCAGTAAAACAACCCCGATCAGAACCAAAAGCCATAGACTGATCCTGGAGATCACACTCTCCACCCTGATCACAAATTGGGCAGCCCAGCGGATGATTCATCAAAAGAAACTCCATGACCCCTTCTCTTTCCTTCTTGGCAGGAGGTGTATCAGTCTTAATTTTCATTCCTGGTGACAGATTTACAAAAAGCGCAACAGAATTCAAAAGAAAGAATTAACATTAGAAAATGTGAATCCAATGAATAAGGTTAACATTAGAAACCGCAAATCAAAAACCTTTCGTTTTCATGATAAATTTATAAAAGAAACAGCAGGCCAGGGTATTTAAATGATCTCCAGGATTAGTTCCCAAAAAGAATGAAGTGGCAAGCAGACAATAATACCTTTCTTTCCGTTTAACTTGAATTCATACCATAACGGTGGAGAATGCATTTAATAAATAGTACCCCAAATTGAGTTTAGAAATAGAACATGAATTTTAAATTATGGTCAACGGCCAAATTACAAAGGTCATCTAAGTACCTAAAGCATAAGAACCTAGAATTGATTTTAGAGCAAATTACCACCAACTAAAGAGAACTCATAAAATTGACAATCCCGTTTCATGACATTTCTTCAACCGGAAAGAGATTATTTGCAAACCTCGTTTCCACCCAAAAGAATCCTTTTCCTAACCAACCGGGGGGAAGCACGCAATTGTCAGATACATAAAGGGGTAGGACAATACAGAAACCCGGAAAACTACGTAGAAAAAGTTAAATACTTCATCACTGACTTCCAAATGAACCAAAATCCGAAAATTTGAACTTCCTATTCCAATGATGTGCAAATCTTGATTGGTTGAAGCATTAACGTTCGAAGCATAATACCATTTTTTCAGTCCCAGAAAGTGTTGCATAATCTAGCCACATTACATGGTTAATTATTATCTGAATGAATGTCAATTATGATTGAAATTCAAAAATAATTAAAAAGTTAAAATGGAGGAACGATAAATAATTAAGTGTTGAATTATCCCACATGGATAAATTGATAAATGAGAGACTTATTTGTGGATTATAAAATCAAGTGGAAGAATTAAAAGTTTATTCAACCCTTTACTTATTTCACATTAGTTTTTTTATAAATTAGTGTGAACTAATTTATATTGAATTCAAATAAAAATATTTGATAAAGTATTTTTAAGAGATTCATATAAGTGGACCACACTCTACGCTGCCATTGCCGCCACTTGGCTTCAAATTCGGATCGTGGCACGGGCATTAGGGCGAATGTTTCAATTTAATTTTTTTGAACCAAATTAATTTGAAATTTTAAAATTTCAAAATACTTAATTGCGGATAGGGTTGATTGGATAAGGGCTGACTAAGTCAAGATCCATTGGAGATTACCTTGATATCTAAGATTTGATGAAGATGGTTACGCAGAACATGGCATGATGCTAGTAGACATATGACACATGACATGATGTTGGTAGATGTGTGACATGTATAGGTGACATGGCAAACTGTTATTGGATGGGGTGACGTATTAAAGGTTATTAACTAGCAAACTCTAACCCTAATTCCATCTACAAATAGTTTGTCTCTGGCAAAGTGGAAGGACATACTGCATTTGTGATAATACACTGAAAATGCAAAAAGTTTTCTGCTTATGTTATTCCTCTCCCAAATACCTTTCTTCCTTTTATCCTGATATTTTTCCCACAGATATAATTATCCAGTCTATATATCCCTTTCCCAAAATTCTGATATATGGCTATCTGATTCTGATTCAAGAATTGATTATTGTTCGAGGTGAACAAAACAGAGTACACCTAATTGTTCTAAATCATCTCCTCCTGGGAGGAGTAGCGTTGTGCCTATTGCATTGGCGAGTCGAGGCGCTCGTTTCTTTAAAGCAAATAGAATTATGTGATTTGATCATCTGATTAATTCTGTTATGATACAGGATCCTTAAACTAAGTTTTACTTTAAATTTTGTATCTAATTTAAATTATTACGGCTGCATGATTTACTATTTTTATGCCTTGGTTGATATTTAATTTTTGGCTTTTCTTGGACTCGTATATGATTAAATATATATGCATCAATTTTGTCTTACCTTGAATATACTGCATGTTTAATTCTGATCACGCATGCTATATGTTTAATTCTAATCACGTATGTTTTATTTGGATTTCAAATTGATAATAATGCACATATTGCAATAATTGTGATCATCTATTTCAATTCCTGATAATTTGACTTGTAATATTTAATTATTGTGTTGAATTGCTGTATGTTGGTATATCCTGACTTCAACAATCTTGAAGAAATAAGTATTTCGTGTGTTATTTATCTATTGAAATTCTAATTAGAAATCTTGTTTAGGAATCTTGTCTGGAAATTCTAATTAGACATTCTCTCTAGGAATCTTGCTTGAAAATTTTGCCTCAAAATTTTGCATTAGGATTATTTTCTTGAAATCTATCATGGCTACAAATATTAGTGCTATTGGTGAAGCAGTGTCAGTAAAAATTGACCTTTCCGGACAACCGAAAAAGTTCTCGAGCCAGTTCTTTAAATGTTGGCAACAACACATGAAAATTTGGCTGACGATGAAAGGGCTTCTTTTGTTGATTCAGTTGATCATGCCAGAACCAACTGAAACTGATTCTAAGACTAAAGAAATAGCTAATTAGAAAATGAAGGACTAGATTATTCGAGGAGTGATTCTATTGGCCTTGTTTGATACACTCTTTGATGTATATTGTTCTGATTCCTATTTGACTAAGTCTTTATGGGACAAATTGGATAAGAAATACAATATTAAAAAGTGAAGGCTCGAAAAGTATTCAATTTGCAAATTCCTGAAGTGTCAGATGGTTGAGGGCAAGTCTGTATCTGAATAGACACATGAATTGATCAATTTAGAGCATTCTTTGGCTGATGTTGAGATGAAACTTCCTAAAAAATTCATGGTCATGTCTATTTTTGATAAATTCCCCAAATCATGGGAAAAGTTTAGCATGAATTTAAACCATCAAAAAGGGAAACTGACTTTAGATTATCTAATGATTGCTATAAGAGGAACATAGAAATCAATCTCATAATATTCCTATTGAATATAATCCTAAGGCAAATGTGATAATGGGAAAGAAGAAAGTCAACTCAAACTCAAATTTTAAAACCATTGATAAAGGAAAAGCCAAAATTAATAATAAACTGAAGGCAAACAGGCTTTGTTGGAATTATGGACAAAAGGGCATTGGGCTAAAGAGTGTCCCTCCAAGAAAGTCAAGGCTAAAGTCTAGTCTACTAGACCAGTTGTCAACATGGTTAATGGAAACACCAACGAAGTTGGAGTTCATAATGCATCCGATGACAAGTATGTTTCTTTCAAACTTAAATTATTCTCTATCTATGAACCATATGATAGGCTAATAGACACTGGTGCTAATGTGCACTTTTGTGCTGACAAATCACTATTTGTATCTTACCAACCTATTAGTGGAAGGACTATGATGATGAATAATTCAAGTGTGGCCAAAGTGTTTAGTTTAAGATGCGTGGACTTGAAATTTCCTTCGAGGCACATACTGTCTTTGCAAAGGGTGCATCATGTCCCAACAATTTGAAGAATATAATAAGTGGTTCTGCAATAGTTAAGGAGGGTTATGAAATTTCTTTCAAGTTAAATAAAGTTTTAATTTTATATTACAGAACTTTTATTTGTAAAGGCTATCTTTCCTATGATTTGTTTAAACTGCGAGTTGAGAACATTATTGGTTCAAATAAAGTTGATTTTTCTTATTTTTCTATCATAAATGTTATTGAGAATTCATCTATTTGGCATAATCATTTAGAACACTTAAATTTTAGTTCTATCAAACGAATGATGAACTTAAATTTAATTCCTAAACATGAAATTGAACGAGGTTAAAAATGTCAAATCTATGCTGAAGCTAAGCAAGTCAGAAAGCCCCACCACTCAGTTGAGAGGCAAACTGAAATTCTTGACTTAGTGCACTCTGATATTTGTGAGTTCAATAGGGTCTTAGCGAAAGACAATAAAAGATACTTTATTACCTTTATAAATGATATCAATAGGTATTGTTATGTTTATTTACTAAAACATAAAGATAAAGCACTAGAGAAGTTCATTACATTTAAAAATGAAGCTAAAACACAAACTGGTAGAAAACTTAAACGATTATGGTCAGATAGGGGCGGAAAATATTGGTCTAACCCATTTCATGAATAATGCTGAAATTTTGGCATAGTTCATGAAGAAACAACCCCTTATTCTCTCGTTTCGAATGGGATAGCTGAGTGAAAGAATAAAACATTTATAGACATGATTAACATTTTGCTTTTGAATTTCGGATTACCCAAGTACATGTGGGGGGAAGCTCTGAATACAGCTTGCCATATTTTGAATAGAGTCCCCCTGAAACATAAAGAAAGAACTCTATTTGATTTTTGGAAAGGCAAGAAACCTAGTTTAAAGAACTTTCAAGTATGGGGTTGTCTTGCAAAAGCACTAGTCCCTGAACGTAAGAGGAAAAAGCTAGGTCCTAAGATTGTTGATGTTGTCTTTCTAGGCTATGTGGAAACATCTTATGCTATGAAATTTTTGGTTATCAAATCAAAGATTCCGGGCATAGATGTGAACATTATAGTTGAATTTTATGATGCTACATTCTCTGAGAGTGTGTTTCCCATGAAGACTGTGATACCTTAAAATGTTTCTTTAGATTCATCCCTTGAATCTACATCGATTCCTAATCATGTGGAAAGGATGATAAATGTGGAGCATGGTCCTAATAGTAGCAACACAATTTCTAAAGAAATAGATGAACCCAAATGAAGTACAAGGGCTAGAATCGCTAAGGACTTTGGAAGTGACTTTGTTACTTACAATGTCGAGGGTGATCCTATTACCTTCAAGGATGCTATGGCTTCTCTTAAGGCTAAGCATTAGAAGAAAGCCACTAAGAGTTAGATGGATTCTATTGTCTTGAATGGGACATGAAAATAAGTCAATCTCCCTTCAGGGTGTACTCCTTTGGGAAACAAGTGGGTTTTCCAAAAGAAACTAAAATCTAACGGGATTATTGATAAGTTTAAAGCCAGGCTAGTTGCCAAAGGGTTTAAGCAAAATGAGGGAATAGATTACTTCAACATCTATTTCCCAGTAGCTTGTCTAACTACCATCTGAGTGCTTATAGCACTGGCTTCCATACATGATTTCCCCATTCACCAGATAGATGTGAAAATTACCTTTCTGTATGGTGATCTTGAGAAAGAAATTTATATAGATCAACTTGAGAGATTTGCAGCTTCTAGAAATGAGCAAAAAGTTTGCAAGCTTGTTAAATCACTTTATAGTTTGAAACAAGCACCTAAACAATAGCATGAAAAGTTTGACAAAACCATATTGTTATTTGGCTTCACAGTTAACGATAGTGACAAGTGCGTCTATTGCAAAGTTAAAGATGATAACTATATTATGTTATGCTTGTATGTAGAAGACATTCTGTTAATTAGCTCCAACACTGAGATTATCAATGAGACTAAGTATTTCTTAAAAAATAAGTTTGAAATGAAAGATATAGGTGTTGCAGACATGATTCTTGGGCTTTAGTTTACTCGTTTAACTGAGGGTATGGTAATTTCTCAATCTCACTATGTTGAGAAGATAATTGAAAATTTTGGCTATAAACAAAGTAGAATTACAAAAACACCATATGATCCTCCAATGGCTCTCTTTAAGAATGAAACTAGTATACTAGTATCTCAATTGAGGTGTTCTCAAATAATTGGCAACTTGCAATGTCTTACAAATAGGTCGAGACCAGATATCTCATTTGCGGTCTCTAAACTTTATAGATATACAATATGTCCTAATCAAACCTATTGGGAGGCTTTGGATAAGGTACTTTGGTATCTAAAGTGCTCAATTTCATTAGCCTTACACGACATGAGATTTCATATAGTACTGGAAAGGTATGGTAAAGCTAACTGGATAGCCAAAAACTCTAGAAGTAATGGGTATACAGGGTATGTATTGACCTTGGGTAGGGATACTATCTCTTGAAAGTTTATTGAATAGACTTTGATAACTTAGTCTACTTTCGAGGTTAAGTTGTGCACTTTGGACACTATTAGGACAAAGGTAAAATAGTTGTATAAGCTGATGGTACAATTACCTATGGTGACCAAATCTCTTTTAGGAATTACTATACATTATGATAACTAAACATAATTGCAAAGATTAGAAGTTCAAAGTTCAATCAAAAGAGTAAAAGACACATCTAAGTTAGACTAAAATCTAAAAGGGAGTAAGCATTAGAAAGAGTTATAGCAATTAATTTTGTTGGATCCGAAGACAATATTGTAGACCTTTTAACTAAAGAACTTGATTTGTCCCCAGTTCATAAATTCAGGTTAGGGATGGGACTGAAAACCCACCAGTGATATACATATAGTGGCAACCCAATCTATCAGGTGGAGATCCCATAAGGTAGGTTCAATGTGGTATAAACAAACTACTGAGTGTATCGAGTTGCATCTAAAATTATATTGATACTTTGTATCTGGTATCTCTCTCCTAAATGCCTAGTAGTTATATTGATACTTTGTATCTGGTGTCTTTCTCCTGAATGCCTAGTAGGTGCTAATTACTATTAGTATAGTAAAAGTTTAACTCTGAATGGGGTCAAGACATTAAGACGAGATGTTGGCAATGCATCCCCGGAGATGCCCAACTAAGTAAATGTAGTCCTTTGGCCAAGACTAAAGGAAATGGGTTGTTCCTTGACAAATATTCATGCTACAAGATTGGGACACATGGCTTTAATGTATTAACCTTAAAAATCAGTACATAGCTTTTAGCTTGTTGTTACTGATGGATGCAATCACAATCACAAGTACAAATTCAAAGCTTAAATCCATTTTATCTTGGTGCTAGCAAAATCTAGATAACTTAGGGAGTGGTTCAAATCGGAAGGTACCATTTTTGAAAGTAAGCTGTGATGAATCTAATACTGGTTATCTTTAGATTTCTGGGGGGATTGTTGTAATTGGCATAATCTAACCACATTACATATTTAATTATTATTTGGATGGATGCCAATTATGGTTGGAATCCAAAGATAATTAAAGGGTTAAAATAGAGGAAGGATAAATGGTTAAGTGCTAAATTGTCCCATATTGATAAATTGAGAAATGAGAGACTGCTTGTAGATTATATAACCAAGTTGAGGAGTTGAAGGGTTATTTCAACCCTTCATTTATCCCACATTGGTTTTATAAACTAGTGTGGACTAGTTTATATTATACTCAAGTAGGAATGCTTGACAAAGTATTCTTTAAAGGGTTCATACAAGTGGACCACATGCTGCACTACTGCTATTGCCTAGCCCGACTCCAAATCTAGGTCTCAGGTACGGGCACTAAGGTGAATATCTCAATCTTAGTCTAATCATTTTGGATAAAAATTTATTTAAAATTTTAAAATTTGAAAATATTCAACCATGGATAGGGCTAATCAAGTAAGGGCTGACTAAGTAAAGATGCATTGGAGATAGTCTTGATATCTAGGATTTGGTGGAGACGGTTACGCGGAGCATGACATGATAATGGTGGGCATGGGATACATGGCATAATGCTAGTGGATGTGTGACAGGTGTAGGTGACATGATAGAATGCTATTGGATTGATGTGTTAGGGGCCATTAACTAGCAAACTCTAACCCTAATCCCATTTATAAATAGTTTGGCTCTAGCAAACTTGGAGGACACATTGTATTTGCGAGAATACACTAAAAGTGCAAAAAGTTTTTTGCTCATGTTATTCCTCCCCTAAATACCTTCCCTCCTCTTATCTTGATATTTTTCCCACAGATATAATTATCCAATCCTATATATCCCTTTCTTGAAATTTTGATATACGGCTATTTGATTTTAATCTAACGACTGAGTATTATTCGAGGTGAACGAGATGAGTGTACCTAATCATTTTGGACCATCTCATCCTAGGAGAAATAGCGCTATACCTATTGCACTAGTGAGTCGAGGCACTCATTTCTTCAAGGCAAATAGAATTCTATGATCTATTCATCTAATTGATTTTGTTAAGATACAGAATCCTTAAGCTAAGTTTTACTTTAAATTTTGTATTTAATTTAAACTATACTGATAGCATGCTTTACTATTTTATGCCTTGGTTGATATTTAATTTTTGGCTTTCCCTGGACTCCTATCTAATTAAATATATATGCATCAATTCTGTCTCACCTTAAATATGTTGTACGTTTAATTCTAATCATGCATGCTATATGTATAATTCTAATAATGCATGCTTTATTTGGATTTCAAATTGATAATAATGTACGTATTGCTATAATTGTGATTGTGTATTCCAATTCATGATAATCTAACGTGTAATATTTAATTATTGTGTTGCATTGTTGCATGTTGGTATATCCTGGCATCAACAATCTCAACAGAAAGAGCTTTCTCTACAAAAATTCAAGACAGGTTTTATCGTGATAATCGATCACAACCTAATACATGTAAATTTAGGAACTCAATATATAAACATAAGGGAGGATGGGATGGTGTCATATGTCTACCTATCCCTCTTCATTCAAACCCATTATCCCCTGTTAATTATAGATTAACCTTGCAAAAATAATTCTCATGTAACAGTTGAAGACCAATCACTTTATTGAGAAGAAAAAAAAAGCCTTATCCTTACAAAAGTAACAACAAGCACTAAAAATATCCAACATCTAAACTTATTATCCAAATAAATCTACAAAAACTAAAGCCTGGATCAATGACAACTACAAAATCCTAATTTCTAATTTCTTTATATAACTAATAGGTTAATTGACTTAAAATCCCTAAACCAACTTTCATTTTAAAATTTAGTCTAACTCCCCATTTCCAACTTTAATTTTGAATTCACTCTGCACTTGAGTGAAAAAGGCCAAAAAGTCCTTGTTTAAATTAAAAATGACAAAAATCTCTCCACTTTCCTACTAATAAAATCATTACTCACTTAACTCTTCTCCACAACTCATGTTTTCTCTTCTCATTCTCTCCATCTGTTCAACCCTGACATATGGTACTGCAACAACACTCTACTTGCCATTTTCACATTGGTATTGCAATGAAATCTTCATCTCTTTTATTTTCTTGTTTGGGGGCTGGCTTTTCTCAATTCTTTTTGTGGTCGTAGGCAGAAGGGTATCTATTTTCACCCCTCAATTACATAGCATGCGAGGTAAGTTCTGTAATTTTCTATTTTGTTATTTTTTTATTGAAATACAAAAAGGAATACAATACATTACTCTGTTTGCTTCTTGTTTGATGTTTGTTTTAATTATTTTAAGTTTGATTTTGATATACTCAATTCACTACAGTTGATTTTTTCTTTTATTAAAAAAAATTCCTAATATAATTTTTTTGATACTTGAATATTTTCAATTTACAATTCAATTATTGTTTTAATGTATGCTTCAAATATCAGTTATATGAATTTATTAATTATATAATTTATATAAGGTGTAGTGTATATTAGTTGTTTGCAACTGAAGTTTAGGGATATTATCTAATTTATGTTTTATTCGATGTCTATACATCATGTTTAAATATTTCTTGGGCATCTATTCTTGCAAACTCATGATTGATATGATTAGTATTATTTTCAAATAATATGGTATCAAAATTCAAATTTTCAATATTTAAATTATGACTTGTAGTATAGATCTCCAATTCAATATTATGTTCCAATTTTTTCAATAGCAAAATTTAAGTTTTCAATATTTTAATTCTGATTTTGCAGTACACAAAATCTCCAAATCAATATTTTATTTATTTATTTATTTTTTTTGTGCAAAAATTGAAACTTTCAATATTTAAATTGTGAGTTGCAAAAAAAATTTAGTATTCTATGCAAGTCTTTTTGGTACAGAAGTTTAAACTTTTAGTATTTAAATTGTAACTTGTTGGAAAAACCTCCAATGCAGTATTTAGGTAGATATGTATGTCTCTCTTTTCTATTGAAATAATGGCTAAAACTCAAGAACTTGCACACCAAACTACCAAAAGTAACAAAGAGTTGAAGCTATGCTCTCAGTGCTCTTAGGGTACTTCAAAAATATTATGAAAGAGTAAGATAGTAAGATGAGCTTTAGATATACTAAAGCACTAGAGAGAAACCCATTTTCTGTGAACCTTAAAATGATTGACTTGAGTAAATTGAATACTAATAGCGTTATTAGAGTTGAAGCTCTATTATGAAGGATTGATATTAGGTCTCATTCTTTTATGTTTGGTAATGCTTTTAGACTTCCTTTTACTGCGAGAAACTTTTCTATTATTATGGGTTGCAGCACATGGGCAACTTATGAACTTTGATATAAAATTAGAGTTAGAAATTGTTAAAAAATTATTTAAAGGAGAGAATAAGAATATCACTCAAGTTGAGATTTGTAAAAGATTGAAAAAGTTGGCAGAAAAACATAATAATCAAGATATAGATAATTTTGTTAGGATGTACATACTACTAGTTTTTAACTGTATTTTGTTTCCAAGTAGTAAACTATTCAATGCCTACATTTTTTCTACCATACGCGGACAATTTATCTTCCATTGGCCTTTATGCATGAAGAGTTGGAGCATTTAAGTTTTTATACGATGAGATTTTGGTGCATCTAGGAGGTGAAACTAGGAAAGGTCCAAAAAAGAAATACCTTATTGGATGTAGTGATGGTAAGTTAATGGTATTATTAATGTTATATTTTTTATCACTATTATTGAGTAACTATAACATTGCATAATTTTTCTTTTGATTGACAAACTTAACTTTATGAATGTATTCCTTACATAGGAATAACAAATTCATTGCGTTTATTTACACAATTCCTTCGATGGTATGAGAGTAAGATCCCTATGAAAATTGCTGATGCAGAAGAAAAATTCAAGACAATTACTAGAAATGAGGTAATAACTTATATTCCTTATCTTTTGTTCTTATAATAGTTTTATGTACATATAAAATTATAAACTAAGTTGTAGAATTATGCTTGAATAGGTTCTCGATATTTCTCTATTCTCTAATAAGGAGAAATTGTAGTTACCAATACATCATGGAGCATCAATGTTGATGTGTATGGCTTGCAAGGAATGTTGAGTAAGAAAGAGAAAGAGATAGAATTACTAAAAGAAAAACTTTTCTTTCTTGAGAATAAAGTACTTACTATTGGAGTTGACGCTGAGGAGGAGAAAGATAAAGGGAATCAAAAGAAAAAGAGCTAAAAGAAAACAAAAAAGATGAGGAAGAAAAGGAGAAAGATAATAATGAAGAAGAGGAATAAAAAGAAGAGGGAAAGAATAATGAAAAAGAGGAATAGAAAAAGAGAGAAGATGAGAAAAAAGAATAGGAAGAAAAGGTTGAAAAAGAAGAAGAAGAAAAGAGTAAAAGAAAGGTGAAAAAGAGAAGCAAGAAAAAGAGCAAGAGAAAGGTGATGATGGTGGAATTCACCCTATGAGTTCCAAATTAGGAGATGTTCTACTCTTGGAAGTGGACAAAGCTTTTATCATGAAAAGTATGTGAAACTGAGGTGAGATGACCCACAAAAAAAAAAAAGGACACTATTTCACATAACACCACACCAGGAACGACAAAAGTGAAGTAGATTGCTCACAAGGACTGTGGCAAGAAAAAGAAGGTATGCGTATACAAGTTTTAAATACTGTATTTTGTAGTTTTTATACTTAATGTAAGTAAGATAAATGTTGAATCGCATTAGAAATATACTACATAGTTGGACTGAAGTACTGGATATGTATATTGCATTTTTTATAGAAGAAGATGAAGGATGCCCAACATACAAAAATGATAGAGGCCGAATCTATAAAGTCCAATTTATCAGATAATGAGGACTTCTTTAATTAGTTTTGAGGACGAGTAGATTATAGAGGGCGGTCTGAGATAAGATAGAGAAATTATTGTATTTGCAACAAGATAAAATGGAGTAATCATAGTGAATACACATTATTCTTTTTATAGTAAACTTATGATTTTAGTAACATGATGATTTATTATTGTAGTATTACTGTTTGGGAGGGGCTCGATCTTCAAATTAGAGGATAAGTATTTTGCAATCTATTGTTTGGGAAAAAGTTGAGGTCATATTTAATTGATTACTATATAAAGATCTAGTGCAACCCTTCATTCAGAGAAAAATGTAATTATAATATTTGGTGTCTGACTCCGTACATGTAGGTATGTAGTGTTTGTTTTGTATTTCCAACTACAAATAACTTGATTTAACAAGGTCTAACATTAATTGTTGATAGGAGGAAATTTTGAGAGAACTTGAGAAAGCAAATAAAAGACGTGCTATAAAACAAGATAAAGTTCAAAAATTTATTAGTTAATTGAGCACGCGCAAGTTCCTGGAAGAGCTGAATTTAGATGTGCTGAACAAGTGCCAATTTATTATATTTCCCATTAATAGCCATTATCATTGATTCTTCCTTATGTTGGACACAGCTGAGAAGAAATTAATGAAGATGAACTTATCCTGGTCTCCCCGTATTTGAATAAAAACTAACAAATACTTTTGCAGGCTAAGTTTTTGACTGGATACCTAAAATACTACTTTAGGTATATTATGCCACAAAAATACGTGCAGATACAATTTAGTCACCAACCAATGGGGACTTGGATTGTGGAGTTTATGTATGTTTTTAGGCTGAGTGTTATGCAAAAAACACTAAAGATTTTTGGTAATATACAAATAAATGTTCTATAGATGTGTATTAAGCTGACTAATGAACATAGTTTAATGCATTACAAGGGAGAATGATGATGTTTAGATGGTTATTATCAGATGAATTAACTATTTTGTTATTTTGTATTTCAATGTTTTTGTCATTCTTACAGAATAACATTTATAATTTGTGTATTTAGATGATTTGAATAGATGGTGTTTGCAATTTATAATATAAGTTTGAAATTTATTGACAAATAGATGCTGGTAAAGACATATACATTATAGGTTAACTCAAAATAAGTACACAAGCATTAGAACTCAACACACATGAACACAGTTTCAAAATACAAAAATGCAAAAAATAAGTACATAACATTGGCAAACTAAGTATATAAACACAAGTTTGGAGTACATAACTTCCAATACTTGGTACTTTTTTGCTGATTTTCAGTATCATTCTCAGCACAAAAGAGATCAAGTTCCATTTGGCATAATTTGGCCATTGCATGATTATAAGATCATGGCATATTAGTCCTTGAGCATATACAGTCATGATAAGTTCACTAATTTTCCATAGTGGTGCTAGAAGGATTCATTTGGCTCACACATCAATAATTTATAATATTCTGAATGAGAGCACAAATAGTTGGAAATGGGTGTTTGAGTTCTCAACCATTTCAACACCATGTCTTCAACAAACCACGATTTTTGTTACATTAGGGTGTCTTATGTCACATCGAATTGAGCATCATCTCAACCTTTGGAAAAGCAAATACATAGACACAAAAAATAAGTACATAATATTGGCAAATTAAGTAAATAAATGCAGTTCTAGAGTACATAATTGCCAATAATTGGTACTTTTTCACCGATTTTCAGTATCATTCTTAGTACATAAGAGATCAAATTCAATTTGGCCTAGTCTGGCCATTGCATGATCTAAGATCATGGCATATTAGTCTTAAGACTCACATAGTCATGATAAGTTCACTAATTTTTCATGGTGGTGTCAATAGGATCCATTTAGCTCATGCATCAATAGTTTATATTATTTTGAATGAGAGTTCAAGTAGTTGGATGTGGATATTTGAGTTTTCAATCATTTCAACTCGTACTATCACAATCATTTCTTCAACAAACCATGATTTTGTTATGTCGAGGTATCATATATGTTGTTGCACACATTGAATTGAGCTTTATCTTGGCATTCAAAAAAGTAAATACATAAACACAAAAAAAATTCACAAAAGTAACAAACTGAGTACATAAATGCAATTTTGGAGTAGAAAACTGCAAAAAGTAGGTATTTTTTTGTTGATTGTTGGTATCATTCTCAGCACATAAGGGATTGAATCCAATTTGGCCTAATCTGGCCATTACGTAATCATAAGACATGGCATGTTACCATTAGCACATTAGGAATTTTCAGCACCATCTATGAATAGTTTCACACTACTATGAATGAAAGCATAAGTGTTTGGATGTAGGTGTTTATGTCCTAAACCATTTCAACATGAGTCTATCCAAATTATTTCTTTAACAAACCACGATTTTGTTATGTTGGGGTGTTTTATATGTTGTTACATGCATTGAATTAAGCCTCATCTTGGCCTTTTGAAAAGTAAGTACATAAAAATGAAAAATAAGTACACACTATTGTCAAACTGAGTACATAAATGTAGTTTTGGAGTGCATAACTACTAGAATTGAATTACTTTTCGCCAATTTTTGGTATTGTTCTTAGCACATAATGGATCGAGTTCAATTTGGCCTAATCTAGCTATTGCGTGATCAAAAGACCATGGAGTGTCATTATCAGCACATTAGAGATTTTGATACTATCCATGAATGGTTTCACACTACTAGAAATGGAAGCACAAGTGTTTGGATATAGGTGTTTATGTTCTAAACCATTTGAACATGTATGTATCCAAATTATTTCTTCAACAAACTACGATTTTGTCGTGTTGAGGTATTTTATATGTTGTTGCACACATCAAATTAAGCCTCATCTAGTCCTTTCAAAAAGCAAGTACATAAACATGAAAAATAAATACACAGCGTTGGTAAATTGAGAATATAAACACAGTTCTAGAGTACATAACTGCAAAAGTAGGTATTTTTTCGCCCATTTCCAGTATCATTCTCAACACATAAGGGATTAAGTTCAATTCAACATAATCTAGTCATTGCGTGATCATAAAACCATGGTGTGTCATTCTCAACACATTAGGAATTTTTGGTATCATTCATGAATAGTTTCACACTACTATAAATGAAAGCACAAATGATTGAATATAGGTGCTTGTGTTCTAAACATTTTAGCATATGCGTATCCAACTCATTTATTCAACAAATCATAGTTTATTATGTCAGGGTATCTTATGTGTTGTTGCACACATTGAATTGAACCTCATCTCAGCCTTTGAAAATGTAAATACATAAACACAAAAAATAAGTACAAAATATTGGCAAATTAAGTACATAAATGCATTTTTGGAGTGCATAACTCCCAAAATTGGGTACTTTTTTTTTTTTATCAATTTTTAGTATTATTCTCAGCACATAAGGGATTGAATTCAATTTAGCCTAATTTGGCCATTGTGTGATCACAAGACCATGGTGTATCATTATCAGGACATTAGGGATTTTTGGTACCATCCATGAATGGTTTCACACTACTATGAATGAGAGCACAAGTAGTTGGATATAGCTATTTGTATTCAAAACCATCTCAATATATGTGTATCTAAACCATTTCTTCAACAAACTATGATTTTGTTGCATCAAGGTGTCTTATGTGTCACTTTTAACATATCAAATTAAGCTTCATCACGACCTTTCAAAATGCAAGTACATAAACATGAAAAATAAGTACACAATATTAGCAAATTAAGTACATAAGTGCAGTTTTAGAGTACATAATTACCAATACTAGGTACTTTTTCTGATAAAATAAAAAATAAATTTAGACAATAGCTCCAATGTAAACCTTCATAATAGTTAAAAAGAATACTCGTTCATGATTTTTTTTCACATTAAAACAATAGTATAATATGTCCATATTTACAAAGTACAACACAAATAACTATATAGAAATTCTCCTATTAAAACACAATATAGTACAAATGCTACAACTTAATATGTTCTTCAAACAAGAACGAATTTAGCAACTACTATAAGCACGTGTATACTATTTATTTCTAATTCATCTTCTTTTAAATCTTTATCTTTTTTGTATCCTCATTTTCCTAGTTGAAGAGAAATAAAATCAATCAAAATATTATTTAATAAGTAATGAAAAATGATAATACAAATACAAATATACAATATAACTGTAAACAAATCTATTATCGTATCAATTTGCACTAAATGGTAGGAAAGTGACTTTTACTCAATAGAAGCACAAGCTTGCTTCCAAAATATTATATCATTTTGCAATGTGTTCTATCATTTTGTTCTACAACATGCACAATTTATGTGAATCCAACTATACAAATCCGCAACACACAATTTATTATGATCTATCATCTCAAAACTCATAGAACTACTAATGTGCATATTGAGCAAAAGTATTGAAGTATCAAAGTGAAAGTACTAAATTGCACTAATATGGTATTAATCAGTGGATTGCTAAGTATGATAATGTATAAATAAAGTACCTTATTAAGGAGGAAGAACATATAACAATTTTATACTAATCGAAACACATCAAAAGTATAACAAAGGATTAGTGCGATACTAATATGAAAATATGAAAAAACTTACCAATACATATAACAGATTTTTCTTCCACGTCTTTTCGGTTCATTTTTTTGGACAACCATCATATCAACAGTACCTAATTTAAGAAAAATATTCAATCGAATCATATTCAAAACATCATTATCAATTTCCAAAATGACACATACATCTTTTGTTGTGGCGCAAAATATTGCAATTTGTTGAGCTCAAAACTAATTCCAAGTCATCGTTTCCCAATATGAAACAATAACTCTATCAAACTCATACCTTCATAAATTTACAGAATATAAAGTTCTTCATTATGCACACAACTTCCTAATAGCGGAGTTTTAGCATATGGACTACTCAAAGACAATCTTATTGCACTCAAATTCACGAATTCTTATCTTCTTCCACCTAATATTGCGTGATTAATAAACTCCGACCAATTTGACAATGGTAAAAGCAAAACAAAAAAGTGGAGGTCTGACGTGCTGTTCATGGGAGAAAGTTGCAGGATAAAAGAAAGCATGAAGAGAGAGAATGAATTCTTACATCATATAAACAAAAAGAAAAAGAAGAAAAATAAGGTTTTGGGAGGTATTTTGGTCAAAACAAGTGCATGAGTAGCAAACTCAAAACATAAAGTTGAATTGAAGAGTTAAAACTAAGAAAAGAGTGGATGGAGATTGATTCCTAAAGTGAAAGTGGATTTGGGGATTTATAAATAAGATGCCTAGAGAGAAGAGAAAAACTAAGTTCAATCAATTTCATCAAAGCTTAAGCTCATTGCTTCATATCTAAAGCATAAATCATTAAACTCCATCATTTACTCATCAAGACACTATCCCAATCATATTTATAATTGAAAAAAAAAAGAAAGATTAAAAACCTGATTTAATACCCACTAAATAAACCAACGTCAAATTGTCAGAAGTCCTAACCATCAAAAACTATTCCAATCATATAGGAAAAAAGATCCCCAGACTCAATACCACTGAACAAGCCAATGTTGCAAATTTTGGCAAGTTCCAAATTCTAAAAATCTACATCAACACTCAAAAACCATATAAAAGTAAGCAGTATACCTAGTAGCGTAAGCCTGTGCCACTAGCTTAAGTGATTTCTCCACGTCCATAAGGCACATATGGCAGTTTCTAGCGATTGAAAGGCAGTTGTGATAGCAAAATCTTAGGATGTCTATGCTGGCAATCTTGCAAGCCTATAGTAGTGTCATTCCCTTAGGAATTTTGACTAGGTACCCATCAGCAAGACCTTAATGGCATCATCTGGGTTGGGAAAATAGACACAGGCGCCGGCCATAGTATTCTGCTTTGTAAGATCAATCTTAGGTTGTGCCACCGCAACAGTAGTTTTTGCATTGTGAAGGTCCGCGTGGAGACAATGGTGCGTCGAACTATGTAGGCGGGTTTAGGGATAATGAGTCGGGCGGATCAGATAAGAGCTTGTGAAGTGAGTTGACCTAGCCCCATTTTACAGTTTATAACGTCTAGCTTCTGGAGTTTTGTTACTTATTTGAGTTTTCTAAAATAGAAACAAGTTCTAGCTCAGGCGTAGTGGGGCTTTTGTTTATGTAAAAGAGGGTCTAATAGAGATGGGTAGTTGGTTTACCCGGATTACTGTTTTGATTTTGAAGATTGAAGAATGAAGTCATATTTTTCTTTTATTTCATTTTTTTTGCTTGTAAAATAAAGTGATGTCATTTCATTTAAAGGGGCGTCACTTTCTCTTAATTAGGATTTCTATCTAAATAATTAGGGTTTTAGGTTTAGTTGAGAGTAAGGGAAAAATTAAGCTAGGGTTGTCGTTTGAATTGGTGGTAACGACATTATTTGAGCCAAGAACTGCCAAAACTAATTAGAGAGATTGAGGACATGTGTCACCACTTAGAGTCATCATTTTCATGCAAATAGCATATACTAGATTAGTTGTAAAAAACTTTTCATATATGGAAATGGAAATGGAAAGTCAATTGTTGAGCACCAAAAACTATTTTGGTAATGTGCAACATATCAACATTCTGTTAACTATACTACCAACATTCTATCATTATCAACATTCTGTTAACTACAACATCTTTGACTATTTTGGGTTCGCAGCTTGGTATCATAATCTTTTTAGTCCCATTTCAAACAAACTTAGGCTAGGAAATAAAGAAACAAAGCTAATGACATTGCAGTAGTATAGCAAGACAAGTACATGGTGGAAGCATTACAGCAGCACAGCACAGCAAGAAACAAAGATATTGTATTGTATTATATTGATCAAGCATAGCACAGACATTGACAGACATTGAGACACACACACACAAGTAACAAGTTGATATTATATTGATAAAATCTTCAGTTCTTCACAACTATTTTTTAGTGTATCCTCATTTCCTTCTCATGCCGAACATCAATTCTCTCTATTTCACTACGATCATTCTACCCACTTTAGGGACTTATTCAAAAATTTATTAAAGGATAGAGGATAAAAGCATTTACCAAATGAGTCAAGGTCGTCGGGTGTGTATAAGGACTAAAGGCCGCACCAGTACTGCTGTGTGCGTGACTCGAGTCACTCAACAGCGCAATGAGGATGTCTGTTGCAGTGCTATGCGAGGGTGTTACCAGAACCAGGAGCCGTGGTGGTGCTGAGTGCAAGCAGTCGTGCAGTTAGCGATGTAGTTGCAAGCATAGGTCCACGAGTGGGAAGTCGAAAATTGGAAATGGTCAAATGGGTTTTGAGTATTTGGAATTAGGGATTTAAAAGGAATTAGGATTTGGGAATTTGAGACCTAGGAGGGACTTAAAATTATGTTCTAAGGGCAATTTTGAAACTTAGAATTATATTTTAAAATTTTGAATATATATATATATGTATATATGAATATGATTGCTATAATTATCAATTATAAACACAATTTATCTATAAATTAAAAAACTATTTTTATCTATAAACACAATTTATCTATAAACACAATATATATAAAGACTAAAGCATCAATCTTATGGAGGCGTAATTTTAGGTGTTCTTTCTAAATTGCCTTCATTATTATTTTTTAATCTTCATAACTATTAGAGTTTTTTTCTCTCTTAAATTATTTAATTTTTTCCATTTTTGTTATATTTTATTTATTTTAATTTTTTATTTATCTTAAAATTTAAAACAAATACATTCAAAATATTAAAAAATATAATAAACCTAAGAATTGTAATATGAATTGTGAAATTGCGGATTTGTAGATTTAGTGAAAAATATAATTGTAGCCTTATATAATCATCATCATTTCTAAAAGATAAATTTGGAATATTGATGAACTGTTATCCAAATTATCTTTTTTATGTTGAATTCTCTCATTTATCCTTTGAACTACATTGTCATTTTTTGTTATTGAAATAATTAAAAGGACAAATTATGTAAAAGAACAAAAATAACTTTTATTTTAAATACAAAACAGTCTTTCTTTTTAAAATAGTAATATAGTATAGTAAAATTTTTATAGCCATTGGCCAATGGATGCAATGTACTACTCAGCACTAGTACTAATTTACTTATTAATGCATCCCCATATAATTATATACCTATACGGTTTGAGTTTAGAAAAACTATCAATTTTTTTCTCATTGAGTCATTGTATCATAATTATTTATTTTTTATATATCATATATTATTATCTATGCTTTTTATAAAAACGTAGGAGTAGGACTTTTAACAACTATTTTGATATATTTTATATAAAATGATACAATCAATTTTATTTTAGAAAATAATGACAATGAAGTTTTATTTTCTCTTCTCTAATTTCACTCCTTTTTTTCTCAGTTATTTCATCATATTAAACATTTCTCCTCCTTTTATAGTTTTATTTATCCCAAAAATTTAAAACTACATTTGAAAAACTACATTTATTTATCTTAAATTTAAAACATTTAATAAATAAAATAAAATTTAACAAAATCACTAGCACTAGAATAATAAATTATATATATATATATATAAAGATCGAACCAGTTTCGATTCAATTAAGCGAACTGAAATCAGTTTTGGTTTTCAGTTAAATCAAGAAAATAACTAAACTAAACCGAAAATTGAATTTTTCTGAAAAACAAAACTAAAAACCAAACCAAATCTACTTTAGTCAAGTTCGACTTTTTTGGTTTTTGGTCAATTCAATCAGTTTTAATTTTTTTTGAACACGCCTAATTATGAACGCAATGCTAGAGATGCAAGTAACATAACAGTTCACATACAGATATATATATATATATATATATCTAGATCTTTCCACTATTCCTCTCTAATCTCTATAGGTCGAGTTTGATTTGTGTTAATATAATATATTAAGTTTTTTGTAGCATGTAATGCTATGATTGATTTACAAGATTAAGATGATAGGTTTGGAGCAAATTAGCTCCGAGCCTATGTTGAGCCAACACTATAGATTATATTAGCGCTAAATTAGATCTCACCCTTATAGGTGAATTGCTATTATAATTGAGTATGTTAAGATGTGATAAGATGAATGTATTCTCCAGTTATGATGACAAATTACCTTAAAAATCAATTCAAATTTTATTATAGATTGCTACATATATTGGAGCGCACCTAGTTGCCATATTATAATGCTTGGGCTCTAATATTGCATAGATTGGCGCAATTGTATGTTGTACATGTTCACATAAATTTCGAGTCCAAAAAGAATTATAAGTCAAGAAAAATATGGACAAATCCAATATTTGATTTCAATAGAAAGTGGTTACAATTTCTAAAAATATCTCTGTAATTGAAAACTAACCCTTTGATTTTTCTCCTTGAAATTTGATTCAAGGGCTTAATGCTTACTCTTGAATCAGATGCGTAATTCCCTCCTAGGTTTGCAGATGAAATCACGAACTTCCTTGAAATCAAGTATTTATTTTGATATCAATATCATTAGAATTTGGTTGCTTTTGAAGAAGATGTAGAATCTTTATAGTTGTAACACTTCTTCAAGGCCAGAGCTCGGACTTGTTGCTTTATGCTTGAATTTCTTGATTTTTCGTATGCTTCATAGCACCCCTTTTTATAGGTACAAATTAGGGTTTGATGACTTGAAGCTTGAGTCTCCCCTTGGACCTGAACATCACTTGCGATGGGCTTAATTAACTAATAAGCCTTATTTATTTTGACCAATTTAGCTGATCCAAAATAAATAAAAATTTTATTATTCATTTTGGATTGACCTATTTTATAAAGCTCAAATTTATTATGGACTTTAATTTGAGACCCGATTTAATAACCAATTTAAGTGGGTTATTAAATGATAATTTATTCCAATAAAATTTTGATGCAAATAAATGCCCCCACTTCAAAATTCAACAAATGACGTACCGAATGCGCATGAGGAAGACGAGTTTTGAACTAATCACCATTCTTTATATATATATATATATATATACACATATATCTAAATGTGAATGGGCCCGCTTGCAAAATCTTCAATTAATTTGAAAGTCGAAAATATAGTCTAACATATCAGCAGCACTTCAAAAACCAATTGAGTGCAGAGCAGCATGACAAAATCCCGCGGCATTACGGGATTTCGTCTTTTCCCCCACTCCTTTTCTTTTTTTTTTTTGGGAAATTTCAAGTGGAGCCCACTTCGAAAATCTTTGAACTATTGAAACCTAACCAAATGTGCATCAGACTTTCTTTGCAGCAAAAATTTCCGCAACAACCACGATGGGATTTCGTCTTTTATTTACCCCACTTTTCCATTTTTTTTTCCGAACCTGGTCTCACTTGCTTCAGTCTTCATGGTCCAGCAGTGCAAGATCAATGTTCAATCTCTTTCCAAAATTTCAAGTTTACATAGGACCGATGAATTGAGAAGAAAGTTATAGCTGCCAAATTTTGGAAACTGAAAATCAATTATTTCCTTCATCTAATGTGGGAAAAAACTTGGAAATTCTCCTTTGAAGATGCTATCCGTTCATCAAGAGATTATGGAAAAATTCCATCTTCCACCCTCATTGAATGTCTATAAAAAGGATTATCACTAGTGTTTATTCTTTCACAACTAAAAATGGAGTAAGGTAGTGAAACCTTCTCAAATTTGAGTACTTTATATCTGTCGAGTTAGTTTGTTGACTTGGGTGGGCACTACTTGCCACAGTTCAACACACCTTTCTTATATAAATCAGCACAACAATTGTTTGTAAGTTTGTCTAAGAAGAGATAACTCTACCGCATTGCTAATTTTTTGTTGATTTGCTATATGTTTCACAATCCTTCATCTATAATTGGTGGCTTTTCTCCTTTGTCACAACTGCTTGCCAGTGAAAGGTAAAATATTTATGCGATTCCCTTTTCTTTGGAACAAAATATTATGTTGTCTTCTTCTCTTCTTCAAGTTTTGTCTTCATCAAATAACTTGTTTTACATTTAAAATTTCAGCAAAGCCATGAAGATTGATATTAAGGATTGCAGTAAGACAACGCTGTGCATCATGATTCGGAGTGACAAAAACTTCTCCAAAGCCAAAAGTACTACTTTGTGTGTGTATGAAGCAGTCATGGATGCTCAATCTTCCAAGGCTCAATCAAACTACTCTATACATATTGTTGAATGGTCTGAGGAGATAACCAAGGAGACCATTGATCAGCATTCTGGTGCTTCTGCTCATTCTAAGGTCATGCTATTGAAATCATCACTTCATGACATCGGAGCCATGCATGCAGAATTCTCATTTCCAACAGAAGCTCGTGGAGAATTCCAGCATCCAGGTTCAGTGAGGTATCCTTTCACATTGGCTATTAGGAGGTAGAGGATGTGTTGGGGCATCACGCAGACACCCTTCATCAATCCAAGATCTATGCAGCTGTTCACGTCTACCTTTTCATGTACGTTTGCAATAAGAATGTCCTCCAAACATTCCTCGAGTTGTGGTGCCCTTCTACAAACACACTGCACACTGCTATTGGAGAGTTGTCGATCTCTTTAGGGATCTTTGTGGACTTTGCGGATTGCCGATACATGGAGATTTCTATGATAAAGTTGTTCCATCTGCCAAGGAGCTACTAGCTGCTGATGCATGCCAATCATCTTTGCTACAAAGTTGCAAGTATCTATTCACAGCATACCACATGCTTCCAAAGGACTCCAATAGTGTATCTATTTCTTACTGGATTAGGTTTTAGTTCAGAGGCTCGACTAGATATGCACAACCACCATCAAGATCATTCAAAAAGAGATTTGTCAAGCTAAAGCTATCTCGCAATCCTTGTGGGGACATTAATGTATCTCTGTTATCACGCACCAAGAAGTATGATAAGCCCTTTTTAACGCTCGAGATTGAAGAGGATATCAAGGTGTAACTTATTTGACTGTTTTTCTTCATGTTGGTTATGCAGCTTTGCTTTACCATATCGCAAAATTGATAAAGTACACACTTCTGTTTTTAAAGTTTTGAGTAAAATGGCTCGTGGCGATTATTTCTCTCTAGCAGTTCCTATATTGGCAAGCATTTACCATAGTTTGAGGGAGATATCTGCTTCAAAGAGTTTAAGCGAGTCTACTACCATCTTTCCTATTCATTATGTGTACAACTGGATTGGGCGCTATCTTCAAACACATTTTCCATCCAAACTTGAATTAATTGGAGTTCAAATGGTGAAATATGCAAGAGAGAATATGGCCAAACACTTCAAACTTGTCGAGAAATGCGAATTATTCCATAACATTAATCCCTCAAAGTTTCAAAACTTGCGCACACAGGGGCAAACCTCAGTGACAGATGATGCGGGCATATCCAATACCTATAAAGATCTTTTCGTGGTTTTGCGGTTTAGCTACTTGACATTCCAAAGTGGGGTAATATGCATTGTTGAAGCTTATGGTCCTTATCAATTTAGCCAGCAACATAGTTTCTATCAAGACATTCTTGGCCACCTAAAGAAGGAAATTCTTAAATGTGAGTTGGTTGAACTTGTTTGACTTTGGTAGTCTTGTACTTTGTTGAGCACATCTTCCAAGCTAATTGTACCAAGCAGTACCTCCTCATCACCTTTGGTTACAAAGCAATATGCTAATTGGTGGGTTAAACATTGGAAGGCTTATTCGGGAAAAAACATAAAAATCATTCTCAAACTCAATCAACCCAGAGACATGAATCCTAAAGGGCTTTAAGGCAAGGTTCCAAGGATGTCGAAGTTACCCTATCTCATCGAGATTCAATTGTTGGTGTGGAATCAGTAGAAATACCTTCTAAGAAATGATAGGCTCTTCATGTGGACTCGACTCCCAAGTTTGCTCCTATAATTAGTCCAACTGAAGGAAATAAAATGATTTCTACTTTGTCGCTTTCTAACGATGAATCTAGCAACCAATACTAGTTTAAAAAGAGATCGAATGTTCTTGACCTAGACAATATTAGTGTGAATTCAATATTTTTTGCAGATGCTTCAAGTTCTTCATTGCCTTTAGGGGAATTAGCAGAATATGTACACACACTCATTATCATTATCATAATTTAATTTGGTTACATTACTATTCTCCTTTACCCATCTTATGTTTTCTTTATTTTCCTTTCAACTTGCAGACCTTGAAAAAGAGATTTCTATTGCTTCTAAAGGGAGCACAGGCTCAATAAATAAAGTCGATCCTTTTAGCTTATGTAGAGGAGATGTTACTTCCTATCCCTCTGGTAACAATGTATCAATTATCTATTTTTGTAACGTTTGAAACCTTCTATAAGTATCTAAATGATATTGCCTATTTCTATTATAGAAAAGTTGCTTGTTGAGGAGAATATGACTAAGAAACCAAGAAGACTTTTGAGGCTTTATCCCAGCCACTTCCATGTGCTAAGATTTTTGAATTTTGTCCTCAAGTAATAAAAATTGAAGATGACCAAATACTAATCAAATTTTATTGGGAACGAATATGCCAAAAGATCATGAAGACTCCATTTAAGCAACTTTCAGAGCTAAAGCCAGCGATTGATAATCTAATTGTAGAGATGAGGACATATATGAGAGATACATCATCCTTAGAGGGTAATCTAAAGTCGTTCTTCAAGGGCGCTTCCAACTACACAAAAGTCAAGTCAAACTCCATACAGAAAGAAACACAAGAGTCTCATGAGAAAGCACTTCTTCTTACACAACAAGATCTTTCTAAGGTTGAGGCAACAGAAATTGATTGAGTTAAGGAGGTAAACACTCTAAAAGCAAAGCTTCTTCAAATCACCAAATAACAAGAAGAATTGAAGGCGCAACTTGCTGAATTGAACAACAAGGAAGAGTTTACAAGTTTATCACTGCATACAGTAGAAGAAAACCTCTTCACCATTCAAAAAGAAATAGCAATCAAGAGGGAAAAAGTTTCAACGCTTGAGAGCACTCCATTTTTTACTAACAAAGAAGTTGAAGCTTTGAAGAGAATTGAGGCATTACTTGAAGAATCCCGTCATGATTTAGCTGCCTTTGATTTGTTTGCTTGAACATTTAGCTTCTTAGCATTCTTTTTTGTCAATTAATGTAAAAGAATATTCGTATGCAATTAAAGCTCTTTTCTTTTCATCAATCTTTCGCTTCACCTTTTTTTTTTTTAACACTCTATTTTCTACACTTTTCTCATCAATACTAACTAAGCCAAGATCAGCCACATGCTCTCAATGATTGAATAATTATGGACCAGCTCAAACTTATAAACAAATTGGCTATTTTTCAGACAAACCAAACTTGTTTAAAGACAAGACTGAACTTAAAAAATAAATTCCAAGCTGCCTATGTACCCTATCAAGTAGATCAAGTCATCACATAGTTCAAAGAATTTTTTTTTAAGGAGGGTTGTACATAGTTTATATTCATGCAGGCCAGGAGTATCCATAGTTAGCCACCCTAGACGAGGTGAAGTATTTCTATATTTTAGCCACATGAAATACTTTCAGTAGAGTAGGTTAGCAGTTTATCCATATATACTACCATTGGTGGGTACCGTACACAATTTATACTCATGGGAATCAGGAGTAACATGCAGTTTAGGCTCATGCGTCAAGGAGCATATTTCTTCATAGATAATAGCGCTTCAAAAACTTTCCATTTATGGGGCCAATGCGCATTCCATCTCTATCCACCAACTTATATGCACTATTTGTGTAAGCTTCTTTCACCGGATAAGGGCCGTCCCATTTTGAAATAAACTTATTTCCCATACGCTGGGTGATGGTAATTGGCCTCTTTACTGCCAGGACTAGGTCCCCAACTTGAACTGGTTAAGAGTGGACCTTTTTGTTGAATGCTCTCGTCATGCGAGCTTGGTGGTAACACTCAAGTTGTTATTGAGCTTCAAGCTTTTTCTCATACAATGCTTCCAATTCCTCAAGTCTGAGACAAGCATTATCCTCAGTGGTGGTTTTTCTTGAATTGCAATACGAAGTAAAGGCATCTGACTTTCAAGGAGGAGAACAGCTTCAACTCCGTACACCAAAGAATATGGAATGGCTTGCGTAGCAATTCAATGTGTCCTTCTATATGCCCATAATGCTTCTCCCACTTTCTCATGCCAATCCCTTTTTGATTTTGACACCACCTTTTTTATGCGATTGCACAAGGTCTTATTAAATGCTTCAGCCAAATCATTTGCTGCTACATTGTACATCGAGGAGTTATGCTGCTTGAAACTAAACTGTGCGCATAACTTATCCATCAACTTGTTATAGAATAGCATGTCATTATCAGTAATGATGTAGCAAGGTACCCCATATCAAAAAATAAGGTTCATATGGATGAACTCAACTATTGTCTCCTTCTTTACCTCTTTAAGAGGAACTGCCTTCGCCCATTCGGAAAAGAAATCAATAGCTACCAATATATATGCATGACCAACAAATGACTTTGGAGTAATAGGCCCTAAAACATTGAGACCCCAAGTGTCAAATGGCCATGAAGCAAAAGTAGGATATAAAAGCTCTAGAGGCTGGTGTATGAAATTTGTATGCAGTTGGCAAGCTTCACACCTCTTTGCATATTCCAAACAATCTTTGACTATTGTTGGCCAATAGTAACCCATCCTTCTGATCCAAAAATGGAGCTTAAGACCAGACTAGCAAGCACCACAAACCCAAAAATGTGCTTCAATCATGGCTTCATTTGCTTCTTTGCCACTTAAGCAACGTTGGTAATTACCTTCAAAAGATCGACGATACAAAGTATCTTTGTATATAGTAAAATGAGATGACCTCCTTTGTACTTTTGTCTTATGGCGAGGATCATTCGGCAACTTTCCATACTTAAAGTAATCAATAAATGGACTCCTCCAATCTTGATCATCACTAATCAATACTAATATGGCATTTGAATCTTCATGACTAGGTTTAGCAGAGGATGGCACAACCCACCGATTGCATCTAGGGACATTTGTTGTTTCTCCCTCAAATAGAGCAGGAGTAATTGCCAAGTTAGCCAACACATTAGCCGTCATATTCTCTTTTCTCAGTATGTGGTTAAACTAGCACTCTCAAATTTTGTCAATAAGTCTGAGGCCTACTGAAAGAAAGGCACGAGATCCTCTTTCTTGACCTCACATTCTTTCAAAAGTTGATTGATGATTAGCTTTGAGTCGCCATAGATCTCGATTTCCATGATCTCCACTTCTAAGGCCATCTAAAGTCCAATGATCAAAGCTTGATACTCAGCAACATTGTTGGAGCACAACTTGCTTAATACAATGGAATATGTCAACACTTGCTTTTCTGGTGACACAAAGACAATCCTTATCCCCAATCCATCAAATCTAGCTACTCCATAAAAAAAACATCATCCATGCTGGGAGAACTTTAACATAAAGAACATCTTCATCAGGGAGGCCACCAAATAACCCCCATTCTGTAGGGATAGGATGATCAACTAGGAAATTTGCTAAAGCTTGCCCTTTAACAGCCTTTTGTGGTACATAAGCAATATCGTGTTGGTTGAATATGACAAACCACTTTACCAGTCTCCTAAAGAGCATAGATCTTGACATAACAAACTTGACTGGATCAGCACGAGAGATGAGTCATATAGAGTATACCTCAAAATAGTGCTTTAACTTATTAATGGCATAGAATAATGCTAAGCAGATCTTTTCGATAAGGGAATATTTCAATTCATTTCTAGTTAGGGATCTGCTCAGGTAGTAAAAGCGTTTTTTCTTTGCCATTTTCATTTTCCTGAGCTATAAGAGAGCCAATTGACCTGTCTTGTGCTGCAATATACAATATAAGTGGCCTTCTAGGTACTAGAGCTCCCAACACTGGTGGATTTAAAAGGTGACTTTTTATACTTTCAAAAGCAGTTTAACATCTTTCGTCCCATCTAAAAGGGGTGTCTTTCTCCATAAGATAATTGAATGGTTGGTACCTTCTAGCGAGGTTTGATATGAATCTTCTTATGAATGTCAGACTACCTTGCAAACTCTGTAGTTCCTTTAAATTCCTCGGCGCAGGCATTTTCTAAATAGCATCTATCTTTGCGGGATTAACTTTAATACCTCTATGATGAATTATAAAGCTAAGAAACTTGCTTGATGTAACATTAAATGCATACTTGAGGGGATTCATTTTCAAGTTATATTTTCGCAACCAATCAAACACCACCTAAAGATCTGTCAAGTGTTCACTTCTTTTCTTACTTTTAACAACCAAATCATCAACATAGCATTTAACTCTTTTGTGCAACATGTCATTAAAGATGTTTTCATAGCACGTTGATAAGTAGCACCTACATTCTTCAACCCAAAAGGCATCACTATATAACAATAGATCCCCTTTGGAGTACGAAAAGTCATACACTCCTCATCTTGTGGTGACATTCTAATTTATTTGTATCCCAAGGATCCATCCATGAAGGACAGGGCCTCATGACCAGTAGTTGCATCAACCATGAGCTCAATGATAGGCAACAAAAAATCATCTTTTAGGCACGCTTTTAAGTCTCAAAAGTCGACACAAATGCACATTTGGCTATTTTTCTTCTTGACAGGCATGTGCTAGATATCCATGTTAGATACTTAACTTCTCTAATGAACCCAGCATCAATAAACTTGTTTACTTCAGCTTCAATTTGGGGGACAAGCTCTGGGCAGAGAATTCATTGCGACTGCTTCACTAAGCACACCCCATACCTTATGTTGAGGTGATGAATTGCAATTTTGGGATCCAATCCTGACATCTCCTTTTATGTCCAAGTGAAGATATCTCTGTACTTACTCCAGGTTCTTAAGTATTGCTTTTTCTCTTCATTACTCAAGAGGAAACATATGAATATAGGGCATTGCTCCTCCGTTGTGCCAAGATTCAATTCTTTAAGCTAATCCACAATTGCTTGTCCACCATCTTCAAGTTGTTGAGGGGCTTCTTAAATATCATCTTTAGAGGGGTCTGACTCAAAATCTTCATCAACTATAATATGATGGCATAAGTGCAACTCATTGTCTTCTTCATCATTGGACTATATAGTGCCTATAACTTCTACACTTTGAAATATGACCCTCCATTGTATAACTCTATTTACTTTCACAGTAGGAACACATGTCGCTTTCCACCAATGATAATTTATATATTCCACAAAGTCACCCATAAACAATCTATCAAACTCTCCAAGGTACTGAGGGCTTGGTTGTTCTATAACACTTGTGTAGTTAGAGCTTATAGTGACCTCCACTTTATCCTCATTCCACCATTTTCATCGAATGAATATCTCATGGTACGTCGCATCACCTTTACTAGTCTATCTATATTAATGATTAGGATTGAGGATTTGGCTTCACTCGATTAAGATAAGCAGATAGTCTGACCTTCAACTCTGAACTCCATTATGTCAGCCTCATCATGGTTAGTTATTTTTCCTTGATTTTCTACAACATTACTTCCAAGTCTATTGAAGACTGAACTTTATGGATGACTTGCCATAGGCCCTTTACAAATTGATGGATTCTAACCAAGTCTATCAAAGATAAAAAGACGATTAGTTTGAGTACACAATTGATTGAACATAGAAACGCGACAATCCCTCGAGTTTTGACTTTCACCATTTCCACTTTTATTAACTGCAATATGTTGGACACTAACACATTTATCTTTTTCATCACACGTATTCTGACTGGCTCATTTGGTGCATATCCGAAGTCAGTCCTTGGTTGATCAACATGAAACTCTTTACTTCGTAATTTTTATTGCACGTTATTGAGGCCATAAATCTTTTCTCTAGTCAACTTCAGCTTCAACCCCCCATAACTTAGATGGATTGGAGAAGTCATATCTAGACTTAGCCAAGAGATTTAGCTTTTTAGATCAAACATCCCATGAAACTTTTGACATTAAGTCCCGCTAGAGGAAAATCCAGTTGTTAGGCCTTTGAGTTCAAACTGACAATGGGCATGATTAAGTTCTTTCTTATAACTTTATCATTATCAGATCCTATCCCTTTTGATTTGTTCTCTTTTATTGTGCAGCAATAAAATATACGTTTTAGATGGCTTTTGTCCTTTCTTTCATTACAATCGAAGGGCGTAACAAAATATTGACAAATTAGGTGTCCCTTTGAATTCAATGACTTCACTTGCCAGAATTTCAATAGTAGTTGATCTCTTGAACTCTTGATCACTAGATTCTAGAGTTGTTAGTTCAACATGATTTTCCTTAACAAGATAATTATCTGGATCTTTTAACGATAATATTTTTTTTACTGGATTTGGGTCTATATGCAATTTAGCATATGCAAAGTATGATTCGGCCTTGGTGAATGGTTTCATATCCATATCAACCTTTATTATCTCACCATTCTTAGAATATTTAAAGCATTGGTGAAGAGTATATAGAACCACTCTATTTTGATGAAGCCATGGTCTTCTTAACAGTAAGTTGTAAAAATTCCTTGCATCAATGACATGAAATAAAGTATTCGCTTTTAATTCTCCAATAGTAAGATCCAGGCAAATCATTCCAATGGCCCGCTAGCCTTTCTGGTTAAAACCTTGAATGGTCAAGCGACTGCGAGATATGTTCTCAACTATGATCCCCGACTATTTCATAGTAGATTTTGGCATGATGTTAACCATTGACCCCCTATCAATAAGCATACAGTTGATTTTTTTATCTTGTATGAACCTAGAAACAAAGAGCAGCCGGTTATGGGGCTTTGATCTTAGCAACAAGTCCTCATTTGTAAATGCAATAACTGCACAACAAGAAGCAAAATTTTGTCTTTCCACTTCTCCAGATGCAGTAAATGCTGTTTCGACCTTTTACTCAAAAAATCTCATAAAAAAAAGTCTCTTAGAGTACATGATCCCAATGATTTCTTCTCAATGTTCTAGGCTTAACATGAGAAAATTTCATATCTCTCGCTAACTTTGGTTGAGGGTACCTAATAAGATGTTGTCTTTTCAAGAATGATGGATGAAGTTGGTGAATACGTTGCCTTTACCTCTATCGCCGTATCACAAGAATCCATTCACCATCATCTTCAGTTTTAGAAATAATACTTGTGTTTGACTTTTCCTTTTCATCAATGGACAAAGCTTCAAACATGACTAGATCTATACTTTCAAATTGAGTAGGGAAAGAACATTCTCCCGATTGCAAGTGGCATTTGTAATAGCTGTGTTGCTAGCAACATTTGCATCCGCAGCATCTTCCGTATCAAGGATGATTTTTCTATCTTTCACCAGCATCATAATTTTTTCATTAACCACAAAATATTTTTCTATAGGATGGCTAACAACTCGATGATACTTACTGATACGGGATAACCCAGTAGGCCCAACAGGCCCAACATCAAATGAGACAGCCTATGAGGCCCAATAATAAATCTATTTGGTCAATCGATATCGACCTTACTTGGTAGGGTCTGTAGTTGACCCATATCGACCTCAAAACTACTTCAGAAGTTTGAACATTTAAGTTTGGTCGACATGAATTGACCTCAAGACCACTTCGGCATTCACTCAAATCCTAGTCGTATTTATCAGTCTGGCAGGTCGAGTTTCTCTACACTATTGACATGTGGCAGCCGATGCAACTGCTGCCAACAACTCCAACAACTCTAACAACTTTGACAACCCTGCTAACAACTTTGGCAGAGACGTGCCCCTACTGGCATGGTTTATTCGGGAAAATAAGAGATTTAGCCACTGGCACAGTATCATGATCAGGACATAGAATGACTCCTAACCCCCTGGTATGGGAAAAAGTTAGTACACCTGATAGGGGTACTTGGGTAAATCATGCCCACAGAAAGCTACTCCAGGCCCAACCACGCTTAAGGCAATATCCCATACACTACAAACTCTACATTCTTTATATTCTGTTCAATCTCTCTACCCCGACCAGAATTAACTTGAGCATCGGAGTACCTTCGTTGGGGGCACCTCAGCTAGTTTGATGTGTGTTGTGGTTGTAGATCTCAAACCCTAAAATTATATACCATCCTGAGTACCCAACCTCCCTGGTCAACTTAGTAGTGACACAATTCCCATTTTCTCTAAAAGTAGCTTCAAGCAGCGTCATTTGGCATCATCTGTGGGAACGTTTGAGATTGCAGCAAGAAAACAATAAACACACGCTGGAAGGGAAGAGAATCGGAGGTCTACTTTCCCACCTCTCCCTAACCCCCAACAAGATACCATTGCTCTAAGCACCAGCACCCCCCAGGAGCAGCTAGTAACGCTCACCATGCCCCAGTTGATACAACTAATAAGTGAGCAGATCTCTACTCAGATATCAACCCAACTATCTGCCGTTCTCAACAGACACACCACAGTGCCCGTCCCTACCATTAGTGCAACTCTGTAGTCGCCCCCATCAAAAAATAAGCCCCTAGAGAATAGTCCCTCCCACCGAGAGGCCAAGCAGCCACTCGCCAAGAGTGAAGTCAGTCCCAGATGCTCACTAGTAGAAAGGAGGCATCCAAAAGTGTGGGAGGAGGTAGCGAACTCGATAGATCACACTAGACCCAATCAAGCTATGCAGCGCGATAAGGTCGAATGCTCCAGGCATGACTACTGTGAACAGAGAGAAGAATTTGCAGACCCAGCGTATCAACCTAGTAGAGCCTCGAGCACGATAAGACAGAGCGATAAGGTTGGGTTTTGATTGAAATACCACCCAAGCGAATAGGGACGAGTGGAAGAAAGTATCCCACCAGGTCTAGCAGCTGAACAGACGTCATGATGAGATCTCGAGGAGAAATACTGATAGGGCACCAAACTTGGACGCTTCTCAAAGATCTCATCGAGAGAGAGGGTCACCATTTGTTCAAAAAATTATAGAAGAGCGCATCATAGTAGACGCCAAAATCCCAACCCGTCTCCCAAGATATGATGGTTCCACCAACCCCAATGAGCATCTCATGCAGTTTGAGCACATAATGCAGCTGCATGGTCATAATGAGCTCATCCATGCCAAGATGTTGGTGACCACCTTCTAGGGCATCACCTTGGACTAGTTTGTGAAGCTGGAACCGTCAACAATTTATTCCTATGACCAGCTGTGCAATAAATTCTTGCACCAGTTTGCCAACAGGAGGAAGGCCAAGCTCCCCCATACCCACCTCCACACTTTCAAGCAGAACAAGGGGGAATCCCTCGGAGATTTCTTTACCAAATTTAATACTGAGGTCCTAAAGATTGATAACCTCAGGATTGAGCTTTTGATCGATGTGTTGTTCTTATGGTTCAGGCACAAAGAATGCGCCAATGCTCTGGTGCGAGAATGGCCCGGGTCGATGGAGGAGCTGCTTAACCTGACAGAAAGATACATGACCCAAGAGAAAATAAAAAGTTCAGATCCTCTGAGGTCGAGAAGAAAAAGATGCAGAGAGATGACCAGAAGCATAGAAAGTGAGGTCAATCTCCTATCAAATGCTTCCATGACTACACACCGTTGAATATCCTGATGAAGGAGGTCCTATACACTATCTAGCATGATAACCTCCTTAAAAAGCCCAGAAAGTTGACGTAGACTAAAGCCATGAAGAAATCAAAGAAATAATGTCACTTCCACAAACAAAAGGGGTATGACACCGATGAGTGCTTCAATCTCCAGGATGAGATTGAGAGGTTGATCAAGCAAGGTCACCTCAAAAAATATATAGCTGTGGAAGCCCAGACTGAAGGGGGCAAAACTGATCAAACTCCCCATAGAAAAAAATCAATTAGCCCTAGGAGAGAAGATAAAGAAAAAAAGCTCATCCAGGATGATCGTCCACCCATCAGAGGGGTCATTGACATGATTGCAGGAGGTCCCACTGGGAGAGACTCTAAGTCCGCTCAAAGGCGGACATAAAGGAGGCTTAAGTCTAATAAAGCTTTACCTATGAAGACAACTTTCCACCTCTCTACGAGCGCAGAGCCCATCTCATTCACTGATGCCAACCTAGCCCATCTGGAGGGCAAAAATGTTGATCATAAGATAGATTGCCTGATGGTAGTTTCTGTACAGATTGCCAACTTTGAGGTGCGCAAGGTTTTGATCGATAATGGCAACTCAGCGAATGTCATCTTCTTATCTACACTAAAGAGGATGAACCTGGGCAAGTTGAAATTCCAGCCTGTGCGCACGTCGTTGGTCAAATTCAGGGGGTCAGAGATCGTACCGGAGGAGTCGATTGACTTATTCACATCTTTTGGGGAGGCTCCTTGAAGGAGAACATTGATATTGAATTACCTTGTGGTCGATGCCCTATTCACCTATAATGTCATCATTGGCTAATCCGCCCTCAATAATTTTCATGCCATCATGTCTACTTATCATTTGAAAGTAAAGTTTCCAACCCCAATCGGCACTGGTGAGCTCTTATGCAATCTAAAAGAGGAATGGAGATGTTACAATATTTCGATCGAGCCATCCAAGCAGAAGACTCGGCCACAGCTGAAGACTTCAAGGGATGCCTCTGTAGCAGAACCCGAAGAGTCCCAGATCAACAAAAAATAGAAACTGGAGGACACTAGAGTGGAGCCTATCGGGGAATTCAAGACTATTGAGCTTGAAGAGGGCAACCCCGAAAAGACAACCTGTATTGGGACAGACTTAGGGCCCTACTTGGAATGCCTCATGGTCGATTTCTTGAGGAGAAATGTCAATGTCTTTGCGTGGAAGACATCCAACCTGCAGGGGATCGACCTCAATGTCATTGTGCACCGCCTCAATACTGACCCCTCATACACGCCAATTAGAAAGAAAATAAGGATATTCAATGCCGAGAGGATACAAATCATTGAGGAAGAGGTTAGGAAACTCTTAGATGTAAGGTACATTATAGAGATTTAGTATTCCTCTTGGTTTTGTAATGTTGTTTTAGTCCCAAAAATTGAGGGACAATGGTGGATGTGTAATGTTTTTACTGATTTGAGTAAAGCATGCCCTAAAGATCCTTACCCCCTGCCTCGAATAGATTTACTAGTTGATTCAACTGTTGGGTGTGAATTATTGAGTATGATGGACGCATTCCAAGGCTATCACCAAATATTCATAGCACCCGAGAATAAGGATAAAACATCTTTCATTGTTTCTAATGGTGTCTATTGCTTTCTTGTCATGCCATTAGGTTTGAAAAATGTTGAGGCAACTTATCAGCAATTAGTAAACTTTATGTTCAAAGATGAGATTAGAAAGTCGATGGAAGTCTACGTCAATAACATGATAGTCAAGACAGAAAAAGCCCAAGACCACTTACTCGACCTCAGTCATACTTTTGAAATATTGAGGGCATTTGGATTAAAGCTAAACCTGAACAAATACATTTTTGGGGTCTGAGGAGGAAAATTCTTGGGCTATATAGCCAGCCAGAGAAGTATTAAAGCCAATCCGTAAAAAATTCAGGCAGTCTTAGATGTCACTCCTCCGAGAACGGTTCAGGAAATTCAGAAGCTGGTTGGGAGAATCATAGCTTTGGGGAGATTAATCGCGAGATTGGTTAATAAAAGCCTTCCCTTTTTTAAAATCCACAAAAATGCTAGAAAGACTAGTTTTCAGTGGATGGAACAGTGTGATTAGGCACTGGTCGAATTGAAGCAATATTTGACCTCACCCTCGATGTTGGCAAAACCCAAGCTGGGAAAAGTACTTCAAATGTACTTAGCAGTCTCAGAAGCATTAATTAGTTCAGTACTGGTATCAACCCGAGATGGCAATCATCGACTAGTTTACTATTGCAGTAAGTCACTCAAATGACCAGAGCATAATTATTTGGAGATTGAAAGTTTGCATTGGCCTTAGTAACCACTGCTCTAAAGCTGAGACCATACTTCTAGTCTCACTCTATTATAGTGCAAACAAACCAACCATTAAAGCAAGTGTTGGCGAAGCTCAATACATGAGGCAGATTGACCAAGTGGGCAATCGAGCTTGAAGAGTTCGACATCAAGTTTCAACCTCGAACGGCTATCAAAGCTCAGGTACTCACCAACTTCATTGCAGAGCGAATTAATTTACCCGATCAGAGTATCGCAACCCCTCTTATTTGGACTCTATAAGTTGATGGGTCATCGACCACATCTGGGGGAGGAATTGGGATCGCTTTTCACTCCCCAGATGCAAAGGAATATGATTTTGCAATCAAACTAGATTATACAGTCATAAACAACGAGGGTGAGTACGAGGCTCTACTGGCAGGGATGAAAATGACGCTTAAATATGGGGTGGAACACTTGGTCATATTCATGGACTCCCAGTTAGTGGTAGAGCAGGTCGGGAAAAATTTTAAAGCTAAAGAGCAGTCAATGGCCCGGTACCTGGCCGAGGTGAAAAGGTTGCAGCAGTCTTTCAAATGATTTACTCTCAGCCAGGTTCCTCGATCTGAAAATGATTGAGCAGATGCCCTTTTCAAGTTTGCCAGCTCAATCAGAGGAACAAGAGACAACAAGATCACATTTTTGGTCTCGGACAAGCCGCCAATCACACTGAATGATGAAAATCTTATAACGGCCATCGACAAGGCTTCTGTTTCTTGGTAGAATCCAATAAAATTATATCTCAGCCAAGGTATTATCCCCAATGACAAGATGAGGCTAAGCTCCTCTGAGGTCAAGCCTTCAAATTTGCCCTCGATGAGCACAGTCAATTGTACAAAAGATCCTTCAATAGACCCTTCTTGAGGTGCTTGGATCAAGATCAGGCATCAAAAGTGTTGCAAGATGTTCACGCAGGCATGTGTGGCAACCATTCCGGAGGAAGGTCTCTTGCCCATAAAATAATCAAGTATGGATACTCCTGGCCAACATTGTTGAAAGATTCAGTGGATTTCGCACACAAGTGTGCATCATGCCAAGTTCATTCCAACCTGCCACACTAGCCAGCCACACCGATGGTTAATATACAGATTTCCTGGCCATTCAATCAGTGGGGAATCGACATCATGGGTTCTCTCCCAAGGTCAACAGGGTAGCGAAAGTTTATTATCTTAGCAGTCAAATATTTCACCAAGTGAGTTGAAGCTGAGGCTATTCCTAAGATAATCGATGTGGCCATAAAAAGTTTCATATGAAAAAATATTATCTGTCATTTTAGCCTTCCCAAGGTACTCATTTTAGATAACGGCACTCAATTTTAGAGTAAGAGTACACGAGGTTGGTGCGATGCTTTGGGGATCACATAATATTTCACATTGGTGGGCAATCCTCAGTCAAATAGGCAAACTAAAGTGATCAATCGAACTGTCCTCGATCAATTAAAGGCCAGAATTCAGGACACCAGAGTAAACTGGGCAGACGACTTGCCCAGCGTACTGTGGGCTTACAAGATAACTTCCCAAACAGTCACCGATCACACCCCTTACAGCATAGTATATGGGTCGGAAGCAGTTGTACCTTCAGAATTAATCCAACATACTACTCGTGTCATCCACTACCACCTACTACGAAATAAGTCAGAAAGGAAGTTGGATCTCAAAACTATTGGTGAGCGCCGGCAGGAGGCCTATAATACTATACAGCACTACAGATCGAAGATGAGCCAGACCTATAAAAAAAGGATCAAAGAGTGTCGTTTCAACATTAGAGATCTTGTTCTCAAAAAGGTGGAGGTCTCCAAGAACATAGGCAAGCTCGAACCAAAATGGAAAGGGCCATATTTCGTTATCAAAGCAGCAAAACATAATGCCTATAGGCTGGCCAACATGCAAGGAGAGGAACTCCCCCACCCGTGGAACGCCATCAATCTCAGGAAGTTTTTTATTTAAATTTGTATGGCATTTACCCTTATTGCCTATCAGTTTAAATAAAATTGTAATTTTATTTGCTTAATTTTTATCTTTAATAATTCTAGTCGACCTTGTAGTCGATGATAAAGTAGCCCTATGCTGCCATTAGAATAGCTCCCAGTCACCCAAGTTTATAGTCAACCTCATAGTCGATGACCAAGCAGCCCCTTACTGCAACCTCAGCAGCTGCTAGCCATCCAAGTTCCTAGTTGACCCAGTAGTTGACGACCAAGTAGCCCTTTGCTGCCACATAAACGGCTCCCAGCCACCCAAGATCCTAGTCGACCCCATAGTCAACGATCAAGCAGCTCCTTATTGCCACATAAATGGCTCTCAGCCACCCAAGATCCTAGTCGACCCCATAATCAATGACTAAGCAGCCCCTTGCTGCCACCTAAATGACTCCTTGAAGTTCAAGTTTATCATCAACCACGTAGTCGACAACTATGCGACCCCTCACTGTTTTTATTCGACCATCTATTTTTTATCGACCCAATACTTGGCAATGGATGCCCCACAATTTTTGAGAGGCAATTAGCGCTAAGGTTTGAGCAAGTCAATATGAAGTAATCAACAACACAATCGTGCAAAACTATTACAACACAACAAGCAACCAAATGTTTTTTCACATTACTACAGCAGCAATTAAACACTATGTAGAACGAGAATGAAAGAAAAGATGTGTTCTTTATTGATGATACTTTGGTGAAGTACATACATACATCCAAAAAAAAATAAAAGAAAAAAAACAGCTAGTCCGGATCTACTTCAGGGCTGGCCTGGCTTCTCTTGAACACCTTTCGCCCATTGCGCTTCTGGCTCAAGTTTCGCACAGGTGAGCGGAGAGACTACCTAAGGAGGTTCTGATAGTCCCAAAAGATCGCCCATAAAATTAGTCGACCGCAGCACGTACTGTGCTAGGTCGACCTGTTCATCCTTTAGCTCGATAATAAGATCCTCCATGAACACAAACTCGAAACATATTTGCTCTAGCTGTGCATCGACCTCGGCCTTTTTCTTTTTCTCCTCAGACAGTGGGGCGCCAGGTGCGACAGCAACAGGTCTTCCCTCGGCAGCCCGCACAGTGCCGCCTTTCTTCGGCTCGGGGAAAGGCTCCAGCTTATCATTGAGTAGAAGGCTCATCTGGCTCTTATCTTCAATGCGGAAATAATAGCCCATATGCTCCAGTTGTTTAATAGCCCATTGATATGCTTTGCGGGCATCATTCAGGGCCGTAACTGCGCTGACATCCTAAAAAGTAGTGCTAACTACGAACTGTTCAACAGCCTCGCGCCGCACCGCAGATAGTTGCCGGACGAAAGACTCTTTGGCTTGGCTGGTTGTCTCCATGTGACCTTTTGCCCGATCAGAGCTAAAGCTCACCTGAAGGTCAAGGTGGGCCTTCTTGATTACATTATCCATACGGCTCCACTCCTCGATGGCCTGGACAAACTGTTGATCCTTCGCGTTGAGCTACTTTTGGAGGTCGGCCACACTTTTGTTCAGTTGCTCGACGTACAGCTGGGAGGACTCGAGCTGCACCTTCAAGGTCTCCATCTCTTCCCCGGCCTCCAACTCGTTCTTGGCAACTAGTGCCATCTCCGACTACCTGAACATATTATAGCCCAACTACCCTATTTGAAACACAACAATGTCATTCTCAAGCTAACATGAACATAATAGAAAATACATGGTCAAAACTTATCAATCTCGCACTTACCATGTTGCAGTAATAGGATATTGCCTTCATTGTCCCTAGCTGGCTCAAGTTCATGAGCTTCCGCTGGTCGTTCAAAAAAAACCCTGAGGTCATCCATTTAAGGGCGTTAGGGGAAGTTGGCCCCCCATCGAGGATTGAGGTCAAGTTGGTTAGATCCTGATCTTGATTTGTGGTAAATCTCGGAGGAGATAGTCGAGGGAGCCAGAACATCGGGCCATCACCGGCCTCCCGAATAGGTCCCAGCCCATCACCACCTTCTGCTTCCCCTTTCCCCCAGCAGCTTTCTTAGGAGCCAACCCTTCTTGTTCAACCAGCTACCTCTTACCCCAACCCACGAGACTGCTCAACTCGAGCCCCTCCCGACGAACAGACTAGATCTCAAGAGCCACTTTTATTTATAGTAGCGACAGTTCAGATGTTGACCTTGCTGAACCTGCTTGCTGAGCAGCACCTCCACATCTAGCAGCAGCGGCTACCTGTCAATGTGCCTCGACCCTTAGAACCTAGACTTACAATTTTTTTTTGCTACGAACCATGATGTCGCTTCGATCTGCACAGGCAAATAGTTTGAAAATAAATATTAAATGTGAGCAGACAAATAGCATACAATGAAAACAATCGACAAAATATTTCTACCTAGTCAATCGACCACAAACAGGTTGAGTAGGGCCAGTGACAAACCAGCCAGCACCAAACACCTATCCTTAATTAGTACGAAGGCCTCCATTTGCCCAAACCCGATCAAATCCTGAATAAAAGTGCTACGCCAATTAGGTGTTTAGTTACCAAGCATCTTCATAGGTCCCCTCCACCAACCCCTCAGAATAGCAAGCACCCTCGATCCCTAAATATAGAAATAATGTTTTTTCCACTATTGTCCGTAAGAAGATGCGGGGGATATCAAAAACGTTTTTTGCGGTCGAGTAGTAAGGTAATAGAAACCTGACTCCTCTCTGTTGCCCGACTTTTGAGACATAGGAAGGTGAAATAAGTTTGAAAAATTGGAAAAGTGGCAGGCTAATTGAAGAGGTGCATCAACACAGCAAAACTATACAGGGTGGCAAAATAGTTGGGAAGGAGTTGGGTGATGCAAACCCCTAACCCTACAAGGAGGTCAATTATAGACTGGGCGAGCAGGAACCTTGGACCACACTTCAACCCCTCCTCAAATACAGTTAAATCCTCGGAGAGGTTGTGCATTCTACCATGGGTCCCTAGTACTACCATCTCATACTCATTGGGGATATGATACGCTGCTCTAATCCGCATTAGATCTGCAGCGGTTATTTTTGAGATTATTTCTATGTAATGGTTTGAGGTAAATAATCGACCCCAGGTAACAGGCATATCAATAGGGCCAACCTCCCCCTTTGGCACTACCCTAACTTCACTAGAGCTGCTACTACTACTTGAACTAGTATTTTTGCTCAAAGAGGAACTAGACTCAGACGTGCTCTCAATCTCAGTATCCCCCCCATGGGCTATATTTTCAGACCTAGTGCTATCAGAATCCAAACTAGTAGACATGGCTCTACAACGTAAAGGTAGAAAAACACAAGGATGACAAAGACACTTACAATGCAAATTTCTCAAATGCAAAGTACGGAGCTTGAAAGACTTCAAGAATGGCAATTCGATCAGATATTTCAAATAGCAAAAGTGTGAATGAAGCTACTTATCCCCTTTTTTATAGGAAATTGTGCATGGAAATTTGTGTAACTAGTATGATGACAGCCTGCCCCAGTACGCTTCGTATTCTGTGCACTGATAGCCACATTAAATGCAAAGAAATTACCTCAAACCCTGGTCGATAGTTTAAAAACCCAGGTCGGTAGTTTAAAAACCTAGGTCGGAAGTTTAAAAACCCAGGTCAAGAATTCAAAAATCCCAATTGAGCATAGTACCTGCTATAGTTGAATGTAAACTCCCTGCCCCTTCTCGTCGACAAACTCGATCAAGACCAGGAGTTGGGGGGACTCATGATACGAGATAACCCAATAAGCCTATCAGGCCCAACATCAAACGAGACAGCCTATGAGGCCCAACAGTAAATTTATTTGGTTGATCAGTATCGACCTCACTTGGTAGGGTCTGTGATCAACCCATATCAACCTCAAGACCACTTCGGAGTTCACTCAGATCCCCATCGTATTTATTAGTCTGATAGGTCAAGTTCCTCTGCACTATTGACATATGGTAGCCAGTGCAACCGCTGCCAACAACTCTGACAATCCTGCCAACAACTTTGGCAAAGACGTGCCCCTATTGGCACGATTTATCTGGAAAAATATGAGATTTAGCCACCTGGCACAATATCATGATCAGGACATAAAATGACCCCTAACCCCCTAACGTGGGAAAAAATTAGTACACCTGATAGGAGTACTTGGGTAAAATCATGCTCACAAAAAGCTATAAATACTTCAGGCCCAACCACGCTCAAAGTAATGTCCCATACACTACAAACTCTACATTCTCTATATCCTGTTCGATCTCTCTACCCCAATCAAAACTAACTTGAGCGTCGGAATGCCTTCACTGGGGGCACCTTGGCTAGTTTGACGTGTGTTGTGGTTGCAAATCTCAAGCCTCAAAGTTATATACCAGCCTGAGTACCCGACCTCCTTGCTCGACTCAGCAGTGATACAACTCCCATTTCCTCTAGAAACAGCTTCAAGTAGCATCATTTACAGTATTTTGGGTCATTCACCTTCCCAACTTTGTCCAAACATTTTAGCTCAAGCAACTCAATCATCTTTCTTGCCAATAACTCGTCAAAGATCTGTGGGACATCTGAGTCAGGGAATGGGTACTTCTTTTTTTGTAATTCTTTCAACGTAGGTCGATGCCTTTCAGTTAATGTTGATCGATTAGGCTTTTCTCCTTTGTTACTATTTGCGAAAATCTTGATAGGAGCTGCTTTAACTGCCATAGATTCCTTCACAGTATTTTTGATGAATTTCTCATTCCTTTTTAAGTCTTTTCTATCTTTCTTTAGATCATCCACTAGAAAATAGGCTTATAGTTTGCAATGCTCAACTCCATGTCATGAGTACGAGTGGCTAGTTCCTCAAAGCTTCATAGCTTGATTCCTTGGAGAATATAAAAAAGCCCCTAATGCATCCCCTAGATGCATATCTCTATTGCTAAAATTTTTGATAATCTATCCTTGCAATTCAAGCTTAGTGCACGCCAACGATTGATGTAGTCAATAATCGGCTCGTCCTTCCACTACTTTGCATTGGTAAGCTTAATAATGCTCACAGTGCAATGGGTGCTGTAGAAGCAGTTTAGAAATTCTTTTTCCATTTCTGCCCAAATATCAATAGATTCAAGCTCTAAATCAATGTACCAATCAAATGCATTTCCCTTGAGTGATCTCACAAACTACTTTACGAGAAGGTCTTCGTTAGTTCCTGCATTATTGCATGTTTCCATAAAGCGGGCAATATGTTGCTTTGAATTACCTTTTCCATTAAACTATTAGAGCTTTGACGGTTGGTAACCTATCAGCATTCTTAGTGAATCAATTCGCTTAGTATATGGTTTTGAGTACACAAGTGAGTTTTACGAAGGTCCACCATACTTTGCTCTAATAGAGTTAATTATCATCTCTTGCAATTGTTGCACAGATAGCACAATGATGGATGTCATGGAGTGATTAGATTTCTGCACTGAGTCTTACTTTGTGGCGTCTCATTCATTTTCTTCTCATTTTCAACATGATTTGAAGACGATAAATAATTCTGACTAAACTCTTCGACATTTGAGTGCTCCAGCTTGTTCATCAATTGGGCAATCTGGAGGTCTTTGTCTTTGATAATTTTTTGAAGATTAGCTATGGCTTGAGCCATCTAAGTAAGTTGTTCATCCACTGTGGTTGTTTCAATTACCATCATAGGCAACGCGACAAAAAGAGATGATTTAGACTTGATCTCTATAGGACTTGCTGAGTTTGAGCCATCTGATGGAATAGTATCAACAATCTTGCCCCCAGTAGAGGATTGACCAACTGCAGTAATAATATCCATAACTTCCGTTTGATTCATGATGGTGACTTGATTCTTCTTGGGTGCCATGGAGAGTTTGGAAATGAAAAGTGGAACTTTGATGTAGGAAAAAGAGATGAGAGGCAAAGATCATCCTACTAGGCGTGCTAGAAATTTGTTCACACAATTTCGAGTCTACGAAAAGAGTTACAAGACAAGAAAAATATGGACAAATCCAATATTTGATTTAAATAGAAAGTGGTTGCAATCTTTGGAAATATCTCCGTAATTGAAGCCTAATCCTCTAATTCTTCTTCTTGGAATTTGATTCGAGGGCTTGATGCTTATTCTTGAATCGGATGCGTAATTCCTTCCTAGGTTTGCGGATGCAATCACGAACTTCCTTGAAATTAAGTATTTATTTTGATATCAAGGTCTTCAGAATTTAGTTGCTTTTGAAGAAGATGTAGAACCTTTGTAGTTGTAGCACTTCTTCGGGGCCAGAGCTCGGACTTGTTGCTTTATGCTTGAATTTCTTAGTGAATTTCTTGATTTTTTGTATGCTTCATAGCACCCCTTTTTATAGGTAAAAATTAAGGTTTGATGACTTAAAACTTAAGTTTCCCCTAAGACTTGAACATTACCTGCGATGGGCTTAATTAACTAATGGGCCTTATTTATTTTGGCCCACTTAGCTAATACAAAATAAATAAAAATTTTATAATTCATTTTGAATTGACTCATTTTATAAAGCTCAAATATATTACGAACTTTAATTTGAGATTTGATTTAATAACTAATTTAATTGGATTATTAAATGATAATTTATTTTAATAAAAGTTTAATGCCAATAGTATGTAACATGCCTAGACCGTATTAATGACACTGTATGGTATATAATTGGTGCCTAGGCCTGTAGCAATAATGCACCCACACAGCATTAATGGAAGTAAAATATGTGCAACTTTGGGCCTATGCTCCATTTTTTAGCTTTATGCGCAAGTATTGCGCACTGGCATCCAAACCTATTGCCGTAGCGCCTAAGTGCCATTGATGGTAGTAAAATATGTATATCTAATGCTGGTGCCTACGCTTTGTTTTTCTAAGCATAGGCACAAATATTGTGCACATTAAATATTTCATAATTTTTTGTCCAATACTACAAATCAAATGAGGTATGGATGTTAATATCTTGTGATATGTCTATAATAATTTAACAAAATAAATCAAATATTACATTTAAAAAAATTAAGATAATTTCTTCTAATTTACTATGAATCAGAATTAGATAAAATTATCAATGTTAGATATCAAAAGCGACCTTAGTCCAATAGTGTTTTATGATCACATTATTTCTCAATGATGACTTTTTTATATATAAGAGCTAAAACAAACCGAATAAAATGAGGTAAAAAGGAAAAATCGCTACTAATGGAAAGTTGCTTATACTTCCTACCGCCATAGATCATAGTCTTGTAGATTCTATAAGCCGCAGCAGCCGACACATGCAAAGGAATGCAATTTCTTTAAATGCAACCCCTCATCCACCCCGAATTCCGTCTTCATTATCAACCGCGCCATGTAGTTAATTTAACTGAAATTTGAAAATCGAAACTCTCTTGCGCCTAACTTCAACTCCTAAGTAACTGCTAAACCCTCAACCATAAATCCCTCTTGCCTTCTCTCAAATCATAACGAAGAACCGTCTCACGAAATGGCACCAAAATTTTACGGCTTCCACACGTTTGCAGAGCCCGGCTTCCCAATCCCGCTCTGCGGTGCATTTCGCGATAACATTCGCCAGTTTCTTGAACAATGCGCGGAGCCTGAGGATTACGAATTGGAGAGCATGCCCGTTTGGTGCACTTTTCTGGTGTATGAGAGCAAAGGAACAGTAGTTCCCTTGTACACCATTGAAGAACATGTAAAGCATTCTGATACGCCCTTCTGCGATTACTGCCGGTGCGCTGGTGAGCGTAAAAATAGAAACTCTTTTTCTTTGTTTTACTGTATTTTGAGAAATTTGATCTGAGGTTTGAGATTTTTTTTAATCCGTTCTGTTTCTTGACTAGGGATTTTTGATACAGATTTGTATGTATTTATTTTCCTGGGTGCAGGATGGAGCAATCATTTCGTGTCGAAAAGGAAGTATCATTTGATCATTCCTGTGAATGATGAGTGGAATAAGCCTCTTGATGAGAGTGCTTTTGATCTGCAAACGCATCTCCTGCATGGTTTGATACACTGCAACGGGTTTGGACATCTGATCTGCATTAATGGGATTGAAGGGGGTTCTAAATACATATGTGGCAGAGAAATCATGGATCTCTGGGATCGTATTTGTGAAATTCTGCATGCGCGGTAACTGGAAATGAAAAACTTGAAATATGCCTTCTTTTATTTCTTTGATGTGAATAGATTAGGAAGAAAATACTGAAGCTAAAGAATTGTATTATCTAAGTAATCATAATTCTTGATAGATTTCTGAGCTATGTACTGCATGTTGTGTAGCAGTTTGTCAACAAAAATTCTTGTTCATCATCAGTGATTATATGATGAATTGAAAGTGGCATCGGTTTATTAAATTATACTAAAATTTTCTGAGATCTTAAAAAATAATTTCGCATTTTTTTGTACCTGAAACTTCAAATATGCGATGGATATATTCACAGGATGTGACCAGACTAGGATGAAGGCACTGAAACTCAGGAAACGTATTACATGAATGTCATAATATCTAAGCTGTGCAGCAGATGTTTAAAGCAGCTGATTAATAGATATTTCTGATTGACTTGTGTAACGAACTATAGGATGTTGATCTGCTTATAAAATGATATTGACAGTATTTGAATATTCTTCAAAAGAAGTCAGATTTTATTTGAATCTTCTAAGATATATGATGCCTATATTAATATTGATTGGATGAGTAAAAGATGAAATTTCTCACCTAAATAATTATAGTGTTAGAATAAGAACTTCACTATTAGAGTCTCTCAGTAGATTTCATAGTTACTGCTTCAGTGTCCATAAAAATAAAACTATGTTGGTTTTTTTTGGAGGAAACATTTGACATTTCACTATTTGTTCCTTTTGTAGGCAAATTACTGTGGAAGATTTGTCAAGGAAGCATATGATGGACCTCCGGTTGCTTTATGGAGTTGCTTATGGGCACTCCTGGTTTGGTAAGTGGGGCTATCAATTCTGCCGTGGGAGCTTTGGAGTGAAGGAGCATAACTATGAAAGAGCATTGGATATTCTTAGCTCACTGGAGCTTGATCAAGTAATCGAGGATTTCAGTCTCACAAATGGAAGCACAAATGTCAAGCAGATGATTCACCATTACAGAGTTATGAGTGAGACCAATTTGGTTACAATTAGAGACTTATTCAGATTTATGCTTACTCTCAAATTCACAACTCCAGCTGAAAGATATTCTGCCACTTCTGCCTTGATTCCATCATGGTCAGTTAAAAAAGTAGCCTTTGTTACCCCTATTAAGAGATGCTCTCTAAAACTTTCCACAAGAATTGCACTGAGGAACAGTTCATTTGGAAAAGAAAAATCCACCAAGTGTAGAAAATTTTCCAATCTTGCTGCTAATATGGATAGTAGATGGCCAGTAAGAAGACTTGAGCATGTTGCAGAAGTCATTGTCGATGCATTGAAAGAAAAGAGAGCAGCACACAATGTCAGCAGCTGTGGAATGACTAGACAGGAGGCCCGAGATGCAGCACGCCTCCATATTGGTGATACAGGCTTAATAGATCATGTGCTGAAAGTGATGAACAATGTAATTGTTGGAAATTACGTTGTTCGGCGTGCAGTGAACAGATCCACTAAGGTTCTAGAATATACTATTCAAGATTTGAAAGCCAGCAAAGAGGTTTATCTCTCAAAAGTTCCAGAATCCACTGGGGGACTTCCTATGGGTAGTGGAAGAAGTGTTTTAAATGATGTCGCCTATTTGTATAGAAACGTGCTCCTGGGCTATCCGGAATCTGATTCAGTGAAATTGGCTGTTGAAATGACTCTTTACAGCAAACATTTTGTAAAGAAGTGGCCTTTTAAGGACGAGGAGGATGACTTGCTGAGGTTCATTTGCAGACTAACAGTGAGTTCCATTGATATAAATGATGTTGTTTCTTGTGACTTTCCACCTCGAGAATATGTAGTCGTTCCAGTTTATGCTACAATCAGTGATCTGAAAGAAGCAGTGCAGAATGCAATGCGGGACACCTACTGTGTGATGGATAGATTGGTAGTGACAGAGATTTTAGAGATGGAGGGAATGGAAGACGAAGAAGTTCTTTTTGGCATGATCGAGCCAGGCAGGGAAATTTGGGTGAGAGGTTCTGGATTGGATATGGAAAATGAATTGAGATATGAAGGGGGAGACGAAAAGTGGACAGTGAGATGCAAGTGTGGGGCAAGAGACGACGATGGGGAAAGAATGGTGGCATGTGATATTTGTGAGACGTGGCAGCACACACGGTGCAGCGGTATTGAAGACACTGAAGCGGTGCCAACATTGTTTGTGTGCGATGGCTGCTGCAGTTCACTAGCACCGGTGCAAACACAGGGCGATTCTGATCACCTGCAGGCTCCTCCTCCTACCATGCTGCCGCTGCCTGAGGTTGACATGAGGCTACTGTACTGTAACTAGTGGGAATGCTGCAGGTTGGCATCAATTCTGTAAGTAGGATGCAATAATGCAATTGATGTAATAATGCAAAATGTATCTTTTTACCACAAAACAGTAGAAAACCGATTTCTTGTCAAGATATGTTAGAACTGCCTCCAGGATTATGGGCGCAGCTTATCAATTGGACTATAATGTTCTTCCAAGTATAAACCGCTTCCAAGTACGAACCAACCGCTGGGGTTGTTCGGCGGCATATAGGACATGCTTGAGTCAAAAATGACACGCTAACTAAATAATTCAATGTATAAATTATTACATTTACATATTGTTATTGTAAACTATTGATAATTTATAAAGTTCAAATATTAATAATTAATTGATTATTATGATAGTAAACAAATGCTTACATATATGGGGTGAAATTTGAAACTCAGGCCTTACAATTTTAAGGTTTCAACTTTGATTGTAAAGTTAGGTTCTTTCGACTGTTAATTATGCATTTCAATAGAAAAACTAAGTAGGACAACATGTTGTGAAGTATTGTTCACAAAGAATAGAAAGAATCAAACTCAGATGAGTGAATATTTCTGTACTGCCCCCCTTCCAAATATTAATTCTAGTCCAAAATTACAAATCAATTTGGCCTTTTAATATACTTAAATCCCATAGATGAATCAAAGCAATCTGCCTTATCTCTATACAAATTCATCAACTTTAATAACTCGGTCACCTTCACCTTGTTTTTTTCTTCGCTACCAATTTGTAGCACTACCAAGAGCTTCTGAAAAGCCCCAAGTTGGACTGCCTCAACCAGAGCCACGGCGGATTTCTCATTTTCTCCCAGACAAAGCTTCCAAAGACTCGAAATGGAGAATTCTGTGGCCGCGTTTGAGACACGGAGAATCTTCTTTACTAGTAATGGGATCGTTAGGGCGTTGGCATGAGCGCTTTCCCTTCCTTGTTCCCAACTGCAAATACTGTCCAAGACAGCTGAAGCCTTTTCATAAATGCTTTTGTCGCCATCCACAAGAACTTCAAGAATCAAAGGGATTAGCCCCATTTGGATAAATCTCAATGCGACTATGCCACAGCTCTCTTCTGTAGATGATGAAATCATTTGGTGAATAATCACTAAGCTTGCCTTGGTAGCTTTCCGGCAAATTGGGACTTTCACAATCTGAAACAGTGTTTCTTCTATGCCCTCAATTTGCATTAGCTCATCAACACAGCCTTGATCAGCACAGATCACCTCTTTCAACACGCAAATGGCGTTTTGTCTTGAGGAAAGATCTTGCTCGTTTTTCAAAAGCAAAGCCATGCAACGTAGGGAAACCGGGGATTTCAACTTGGCAATGCCTCGTTGACCAATTGGGATTGTCCATGTCAATGCCGACAAGGTTTCTTTCAACAAATTCAGGTCCGATGAAAAATGGGCCAACGACTCGAACAAATCTGCCAATGCAGAGCCAATCCCGTTGTCCAAAATACAACGCTTGTTACGTTCGCTTTCCTTAGCCAATTTTTTGATCATCCCAAGCAATTCTTGGCACTTTTTTGCATCACCACGTCGTGTGGCTGACTCCATTTTTGAACAAATCTCGGAAACCACATTAGGTGTGATTGGAATTCGAGGGGTTGGAATCCTCTCAACGCCACAAGATTTGTTCTCAACGCACCAATCTTGGATCATCTTTCTTATAGAATGATTTGGGATTTGATCAAAGTTTCTCAAGACTTGATTGGTGAGGGGGCATGTTAGGTTCCCGGACTCCATCCACCTCTCGATGCTCTCCCGATCGTAGGTGATTCCGGTCGACAACGTGACTGGATCTTTCATCAAATCAAGGGATATTGGGCACCTAAAATGAGTAGGAATTGTCAGCTCCATATCTGGATTATTGTTCCCTTTAGAAGCCTCACTTTTCCTGGCACCTCTCCTCCGCCTCCATGAGAAAGTCGTCATGAAAAATCAAAATGTGTATATGTAACTGTTTATGTTGGAGACAATTCGATGGGGTGTTTTTGTTACAAGTAGAACTTATATTGTATGATGATAGCTGAAATTTTTTGGACTGTAGTTTTTTTGTGATATATATATATATATGTGTGTGTGTGTGGGGTTGGCACATAGAAGGCAGGAGTTAGGGTAAAAGAGAAATTTGGAATAAGGAAAAGTTCATATGGGAGGAGTAGGTTTGAATTGAATGTTTTGACCGTTGAAAATTTGAAAATCGGAAGTCTATTTGTTTTGCTAAGAGGTGGGAAGTCGGTTGAGTTTTGACTTGCTGACCGGGTCGAGGGTCAGCATTGCCGGTCGGTGGCTGACCCAATGGCAATTGAAGCCACTCCACAGCTTGATCCAAAGTGGCAAGTAAGAACCGTCACAATAGTGCCATGTCTTTCGAATGCATTGGATTTTCTAATTTGTTATTTATGATCGATCTTCGCGCGTTTATATGAATCAATTTATATATATTCAATAATAAAAACAAGAATTCCTTAATTCTGTCATGAAAAGTTTGTGTTATAACTATACGTAAGATACACAGGGTCGGACAATTAAAAATATTTTAATTTTCTGTACATTTTTTTTTATCAACTATATGTTTTGAACTCAATAATGAGTACTTCAGATTTGAAACATTTGATAAATATATTATTTGTATTACTTTATGTTGACGAACAATCTTTCCGCTTATTAACAAGTGTCCGGTTGCAACTAGCAAGTTGGTAAAACATCATTTATATAATTAGTGGTTCAATTAGTTGAATAAACTTACATGTAATATAATAGAGAGTTGGACCCTTGAGGCCCATAAGGCGCCCTAACATTAACTCTGCCATTTGTTATCACATCTCAATTCCCTACACTTAGCCTCATTATATTCATTTATTCACTTTTTCGATTTAGAATAATAAAAGCAGTTTTTATTTTTCTCTTATTTTAATTTATTGGGTTGAAAATGAAACCCTTTATATTTAATATTTTTCTAAAGGAATCATATTGTTTTGACATTGTCTATGAGAATATCGTTAAATTTAGTTTTATTTTTCCGTAGAGGATAATGAATAGATTATATAGTTAAGTGAAGCGGCATAGGAGTTCAATTTTGGACTGAATTATAAGATCGGATTTATTTTATTTTATCATTGAGACTAATTGCAATCCCAAACATGTAGTAAGCGATAAGGGTAAAATAAGTCTTAAGAAAAATAGTACTTGCAGCACATCTCTGCAAGTGAATAAATATTGACAAATTTGAAATTATTTGTAGTATGGTCGGAATTTCGTACACAAACATAATTCAATTAAATTCTAACTTGAAATATAACTAGTTTTAACTTTTAGTATCAAAAGAATTTTCTCAATTCCACATATATTTTTCTTGAAATGAGTGTCAAATGGCACAATAAATTCTCAACCCATGGTTGAAAATTATATACTTTAGTGAGGAAAAATTAAATAAAGCAAAATGGAAATGAAATGTGCAAATTACAATAAATGAACAAGTTTCTAGTGAGCTGTGTCTCACCTCGAGGTCTATGTTGGTAACACAGACGAGCCGGAGACCCAGCTAATCCGTACCCAGCCCTTTGATTGGACTTGTGATGACACTTTTCAGATGTCGATGGCTGCTAAACTCTGGTCCATAAAAGACGGAGCAAGAAACCTTGTTTATGATCAACACCGCGGATTGGCTGATCAGGTTGGAAGTTTTCGTATGCACAACATAAAAATTAGCAGAGTCCAACAAATAAAATATTCCCACCATAGTGCTGGAAGACTTGGGATTTGAAATACTTCTTCTGTTCGAACCATAAGTATTGCTGTCATTTTTAGAATGGTTTTCTTTTTCTTTTTTGGGTTAATTACAACTACTCCTTGAGATTTGATCTATTTATTCAAAAATTAAAAAATTTGATAAAATTACAAATACTTTCCTAAAATTTTATTCCATCTTACATTTTTTAGAATTTGTTAGCCTCCGTCCAAAAAAATACTGACGTCATCAAAAATTTTCCATAAAAATCTGAAAATACCCCCTAGTTACTATTATGGTTATCTGTAAGATAAAATTACCCTTAAACCTATTCGTAATATTTTTCATACTATAAAGATGTAATGTTAACATTCTTTAAATTATATATAATAAATTTAAATATATTTTATTATTAATAAAATTTCATAAATACTAAATAATTTTTAAATTTAAGTTAAATAATCTAATTAAGTTTAATTAAACTATTTATTAATTAAAAATAACAATAAGTAAAAAAATTTAAAAAAATAAATATTAAATTCTTCTCTTGCATAAAATAGCTTTTATAATTTTAGATTACATAATGATTGGTGATATCAAAATAATAGTTATAATTAAAATAATTTAATTACATTAAGTTGAAATTACTTATTAATTAAGAAATAAAATAAGTAAAATATTAAAAAATAAAATCAAAATCTATTATCTTATTTGACCTTAATTTAATAATTTTAAATTATATATTCTATACTTTTAAAATAAAAACACATCTAAAATAATATAATTAAATTTAGTTCAATTTATTTAATAATAAAAATAAAAAAAATAATATATAACATATTAACAATTATGGAAAATATATTTATTAATTGAACTACATATTATATAATATTAAAATAATAAATATATAAAAAATTTAATATCTAACATACTAACAATTAATTAATTAAAAAATAATAAAAATCTAAAATTTGAAAAATTATTAAATAGTGAAAAATATCTAAAATAATTTTTATACATAATTTAATTGATTTAATTATATGAAAATGAAAATATATTTATTAATTGAATTAAATATAATATAATATTAAAATAATTTAACCAAATGAATTATTAAAATAATAATCATATATAAAACAAATAAATTATTCAAACAACTAATATATTTAATTAAAAATAAGATAAAAAATTTAAAATACTTTATTAATTCAGTATAAATAAATAAAAATTATAAATTTTAATTTCGTGAAACCTTTGAACCTTGTTATAATTAGGCCAAACCTCAGTCGGGTATTTGTAATTAACCGTTCATATTGTTAAGGTCATTTTAGTTTTTGTACATTTTCTTCTTTTTTTTTTACTTTTTTTTAATATATTCAATCAATGGTAATATAATTATTTTACAAAAAATATTTGACTTAACAGTTGACCGTCAGCCTCATGATGGTATTTGTAATTTCATAAAACCTTTTTACTTGTTGTAATTAGACCAAACCTCAAGGGTATTTGTAATTAACCCTTCTTTCTTTATTATTATTATTATTATTATTATTATTATTATTTGAAAATGTCATAGCATATAAATAAATAGCACCATACCTCCAACTCTCAACTTACTAAAAATTCGTATAATGGAAAAATTATTTTAAAAACTTTTCTAACTTCAATTTTAAATTTCGTATCTCTCAAGTAATGCTTAAATTGGAAGGTAGAGATTACAGAGAATGTTGAACATATTTAAGGCCCAATCAACCCACACCAAACTGCTGCTGACCAAATGTGATTCTTCGTTTAATTGTAGTTGGTACCTCAACATTGGCAAACACTTTGCTCCTTAAATTATGAAAATGTGAACAATTTCTTCAATTATTTAATATATACATATACTATTAATAAAACATCTACTCGTTTTTTGATATATTTTTAAGTACTTTTCTAAAATGCTCTTATTTTTATTTTTTATTCTCATAATTATAGAAAAACTACCTCCCATTCCTACTCGATTGCTAGCACTTAGTTCCACAATAACCAATGAATATCATACCTATTTTCATTTCTCTGCATTTGTTTTTCAATTTTTTTGCAACTATGTTATCTCTCATTTTATATTATTTTATTATTTTTATTTATTAATAGTTGTACACTCATCAAGTATGCATAAGCCACTAGTATATCAGTTTAAATTTCCTATTTCATTTCGTATTTTATCTCTAATTTCATTGCATAAATATATGACATGTATATTAAATATTTTTTTTATAAAAATAATTGATTAAGAATCAAATACACTTGATATATATACATTAAGTTGGAATGATGAAATAAAGAATCCAAAGTGATGAACAAAAGACAACTCGTCTTTGATTCTCTATTTAGTTTCTCATATTTTAGCAAGAAAACCATTAAGAAAAATATTTTTCTTACTTTAATAAATCCTTTAAACTTTTGTCTTTCCTTTATCGAAATCCAAGAATATTCAATAAAATAGTCTCTTAACTTACGAAGAATATGCGCCTCTTACGATGAAAGATCCCAACGATTACATATAAAAATATGAACCTTTTAAAGTTTAAATCATGTACGAGTTCAATATTTTTTTTTAATTCTAAAAGGTTAAAGGAGTTGGTAATCTACCTTAAATTTTGATTCTCAAGGTTTAAAATTATATATTTCATTTCACTTGATTATACAAAAGATGAATTATTGATACCAACCTTATGTGTTAGTTAATGAGCAAATATTTGTCAAATCACAAGAGTTTTATAAAATTAGAATATAACTTGTCATAAGTATCCCAAGAAAACAACAAATATATCAATAACAAAATGATACATGTGTAGCAATATAAAAATTGTAACTAATATACAATACAAGCTTAATAATAACAAGAATTAATATTTAAATTATTCCCATTGTTACTAATTATTAACAATTCAATGACAAATAAAAATTGTCATTATCATAACTTGTCAGAAGACTTTTATTGTCATTGTACACCTATTATTAATCTCATATTTATTTATTTGATTGGATATATATTCAAATAGTTTATTAAACATTAGACCATACAGAATGACCTCAATAATTTTTTTTATAATATCATCGTAATTTCGTTTAATAATTTATTATCTACTTTAGTAAATGACATCAAGTTTTGCACGGTAAGGATCTATAATGAAATTAGTGGGACCAAAAACAATCTTACCTTTGCCTTTATATTCCTAAAATTCGGATTTAGCTACAATACAAATATATGTACACATATATCAATAATAAAATATTAAATAATAATATAAAGTTATTTTAATTATATACATGATAATAAATGATAAGTTATCATTTTGATATAATAATAATAATAATAATAATAATAATTTTCACATTCTTAATTGTAATATGCAGATTATATCACCCTACGATCATTCCAATCTCTCTCTCTTCAAATTACTTCTCTTCATTCCAAAGCTTTTTGGGCTGTGTTCCCAGAAAACAAAAGCATTTAAATCTTGAGAATTTTGAGTATTAAAAGTTGAGAAAATTGTCGATACTCAGTGAGATAATCAACGATGATTATTATTATCTTACCTACCAACTAGACGCCACACCCCGCCATGCATCTCTGATCCTCCCCAACTGGAAGCCCGCGTCCACAAAGTAAAATAGAAGATATTCTACCGATACATTGGGGATTTGAAGCAAAAGGGCAGTCACTTCTGACAAGCTTATAAACAGCATTTCCCAGATAAAAGTATTATTTAATTTCTCTTTTGAAATTCTTCCAATTATCAATTTTGTGTTTCCCTTTCTCTATGTTCGCATGCTGTCAACGTCAACACAAAGCAGCTGCATAAGTGAGATAAAAAGACAGGCACTATACTACCTCTTCGGTTATATTAGGCCCCTCAAAATAGAAATCCATTTGCAATAAGAAGTTTCCAACATCCTTAGCGCCCCTCTTACCATCGAACCATTTGGTTTTAGGGTAGTCCACCCTTGTATTTGACGCACTTGTATCAGCACCCTGCTAGTTGTACCCTCTTACATAAGGTCAAGTCCCCATGCACCTCCATAATGCTGTCATGAATGGCTTGGATTACCTCCATCACCTTAGCCTCCAATTGCACAAGGCATCCCTCTTGCAAAGTATTCGTATCAAGGCAAGTTTGAACATTATCTTTTATTAAGTCCAGTGTTTTGAGAACACGAGTTGGCTTTACATAACATTTGGTAATTCTTAAAAAATTGATACGTGTTCAAATACCTTTTATAAATCAATAATAATTAAATTAATTTACTATACTAATCTTTTCTAATTAAATTAAAAATAAAATAATTTTTAATATAAAATACCTTAAATATCCTTATCAAAGATTAATGAATAACAAAAATAAAATATATATATATATATATAATTATCTAAAAATAAAAATAAATTTAAAACTAAACCAATCAACTTCTGTTTCTTCAAATCACCCATCCACGTGAGAAGAAATCTCTGTTTCTTCAAATCAAATACCTTCATTCTCACCCCCCAAATCAAAGTTTATGTTTCTTCAAATAAAACCCCATCCTGATTTCCGGCAAAGGCACGTATGATCACCCACGTTAGAAGCAATTTACGTTTCTTCAAATCCATTCCGTTTTGCACCCGCGTCCCACAAAACCACAGTTTCAATTTCCGGCGAATGCACGTATCATCTCCATAAGTCAATGGAAATTAGAAGCAAAACCCAACCATTTTATAGGCTTCTCTGGTGGCCCAATATTCAAAGGTGGCGCCGTAACATATTCATCGAAATAGGTGCACTCTCTTCTCTTAATTGATTATTCAGGTATTTTTTTGTGCTTGATTAATTAATGTAATTAGACTTGGTATAATATCTTAATTAGATTTTGAACCAGTGTTAGCAATCTTAAGAACATCCCGTCATTAGCAATCTTTTGTTGTCTGTTGGTGTAGAATTGTGAATAGATGGTATCCCTACAGCTAGAAAGAATTTTATTAGAGCACCACAGCTAGTCGTGGTGCTCTATTTTGTTTGGCTATTTGATATAGTGTTTGATGGTTAGTGCTTTTATTATACTCAAGTAAGAAAACTTAAGAGGTTTAACTGATGCATTAAATTTTACTGCTTGGAGTTTGCTGGTAACAAATCTTTGGATTTCTCTAAAAATTTTCATTAGTTGAGATTCAACAAGCTCTCTTCATGTCTGTCAAGACATTTGACAAGCAATAGCAATTGCGTAAGGCTTCTCTAAGTTCTTTATAGCATTTTTCATATTTCCAATTACCAGAGTGACATATGCCATCTCTTTTCAAAATGCAAAAGTTTGATTTTGGATATGATGGGTGATTCAAAGGTTTACATAGTTTGTTTTTCAAATAATAGTGCATATGTCATCAAAACGGATATACAAAAGATGACGTTAATGAGCGCGGTCTCTATGATCTTAATGGTCACCTAACCTGTCTATCAATCTTGAAACCGAATCATTCATGACCAATGTCTTGCTTTTGTATAAAATAACATTATTGGTAGTCACAGTATGAGTCTGGCAAATGCTTGAAGTACCTATGTGAAAGGCTTCTATTCTTTGTTATTATACCCAACTAAAGAATTGTTGAGCTCACTATACTAAGTATGTGGACCTAAACTTAGGCCTAATGTGCGGCTTGTGCTTCAAGAATGTGTCTTACACATATTTTGTTTTTATTTTTGGCAGAAGGTAAAAGCCGCCCAACATTGTTCAAACAATTCTTGTTCTGGTAAGTATGGAACTTCATTGTGAATTATCTGTGAGAAAGATATTTGGTCGTTCTTGATGCCAACAAACTCAATGTGCGATAGGTGCATCAAAGACTTCAATGAATATATCTAAGGAAATGGGAATTGATGCATAGCAGTTGTTTTCCCAATCTGATTCTTATCATGCATCAAGTGATGCTTCACTTTTCTCAAGTTCATTGCCAGTTCTTCTCCATGAGAAGTGTATGTACCCAACATATTCTAACTAAAGTTCCTTTATTATCTTCACTTTTTTCTTACTTGATTCGGTCCATTACAGTAAATTTCAATGAACTAAAGCATGATTTTCCATCAGTGGATGATACCTTACCTAGCTTGAAGGACATTGATCCAAATTTAGAGGGCAAGAGTTTTCTTAAAGATGGTGAGAATCATGCAGTTGGAAGCTTGCTCCCTGAGGATAAGGATGAACGCCTAGCTGGGATAATGAATGATTTTGACATTGGTTGGTTGCCCAATCTTGTGGATGAACCAGAAGATGCTTAGCTGTTTGTTCCTGATGCTTGGCATGTTGAATTGGTCTCCAATTTTTGTCTTCAGTTGACAAGATGTGCTTGACTTGATTTCTTGGATTTGTGGGAACTTACTGTTATATTATTTCATCAGCTAGGCCTTTTGTCCCAATTTAGCAATTTTAAGAACATTCCATGCCTTAATTGAGTAGAAATTATAGTAATATTTCACTATGAGAAAAGAAAGAGTAAAAGACAATTATGTGAAGAAAAATTGAAAGGCCTTGAAGCAGGACTGAGACATAGTGTTCTTTTGGTGATTCTGACTTGTGAAATAGATGTTAGCAAACTTCTAATATTGTCGACAGAAAACTAGAAAGGTGTGAAACACAAACTCGTAGCAGTGCCCAAAATGAGATAAGAATGGGGAAGATTTTTATGCAGCATTTTTGGAGCTACATCTTTGGTTAGATCTAGAGGATGTTTGGCCAAACTTATTTAAAAGATTTTATAATTTTCTATCTTGTAATATGTTCTAAGAGTTTATAAGATGTTTAAGAATAAATTCTTACGTTGTTTGGATAAATAGGATTTTTTTTAGGTTTATAAAATGTTGGAAATTATAACTTTATAATTAAAATGGTTAAAAATATATTAAGATATTAAAAATAAATTATATACTCTTTGTTTTTTTTCTTAAAAAAAAAACTTATAAAATTTAAATATTTTATGTTATCTAACCCTTTATGGCATCTTATAAATCTTGGAAAATTTATAAGTCAAGCCAATTTCTTTCTTAGTTCTGAATTGGTGATATTGGCATGAATATCGATGCATCTGGTAATTCTGAAACTGGCTATGATTATGAGAGCAAGATTGACACAAGGAGAGGAAAATCGGGGATGGTACTCAATTTGATTTGTTTTGTGCACGCGGTTCACAATTTTTACACAACATCCGCCAACTTTTCTATAAAAAAGAAATTGATTTTTTCAAAGTACTATCAGATTAGACAAAGCTGTGTAATGTAGAAATATAAGCACGATTCCCCAAAATGTTAATCTAATTGCAATACATGTTGCACATTTATGTGCATACAGACTAGCATCTAATTGCAACCTTAATGAATAAATTTTTAAATTTATTCATCACTCAAAAATAATAATAAAATTTAACCTAATCACATTTATTTATTAGATCATTGCATTTTAAATTTCATTGCTAATAATAGTACTTATTTGGTATTATAAATATTAGTTATACGTGATCTTTCAATCAACTAATTATAAATTTAAAGCTCTATAAAAAAAACTTATTTTAATTAATTAAGATTTACATTGCATTCTTGCCATATTATGGCATTCGACTCCTATTCATTATTCTTTCAACACAAGTTTTAGACAATTCTAATACATACTGTCAAAAAATTTTAAGTTAGATTTAAAAATAATCTCAATTATTATTTAACTTAATTAATATATTAAATTATGAAATACGAGATAACTCATGAAATAACATAATGTAATACTTAAAATTAAATTATAACATATTTGACATTATAGTAATACTTCATATATAAAAAATTTATAGGTTTTTTATATTAATATTAAAGTAAATATTAATAGGATATCAAATATAAAAATTAGTTGACATAGAAAAAATGAATAAAATTAACTTATACACGTACTTCCATACTACATTAAAAAAATATTTAAATTAGGACTCAAATACAAAATTCTATACAGTTAGGGGAAAAAAAGATAGTATTATTCTATCTTAAAATAGTAAATTGTATATTTAAAATTATCTTGATGATATAGGTTTGAAGAAATAGAAAATTTGATTTGGGGGCATGGGGGGGCGGCGGGGGGGGGGACGAAGGTGTTTGATTTGAACAAACGGAGACTTCTTCTCACGTGGGTTGGTGATTTGAAGAAATAGAAATTTCTGGGTTGATTGGCTTGGTTTTAAATTGTTTTTTTTTTCTCTTTTTTTATTTTTTAGATAATTATATTTTATTCTTTTAATTTTAGCTATATATTAATTTTTGATAGGGATATTTAAGATATTTAATATTAAAAATTATTTTATTTTTAATTTAATTAGAAAAGATTAGTATAATCAATTAACTTAATTACTATTGATTTATAAAAGGTATTTGAACATATATCAAATTTTTAAAGGTTACTAGATGTGAGGTAAAAATCATAGGTACCGAACCGTAGTCAATCATTTGAGAACATGCACCATGGATTGATTCTATGTTTCATTTTTTATTTCATTTTTTATTTCATTTTTTATTTTAATTTTTTATATTTATGTCAAGTATATATAATTATCAATTAATTATTTTTTAAGAAAATATTTAATATACTTATTATATTTTCACGATAAAAAATAGAATATAGAATAAAAAATTCAAACCGGAGACCACGGCCGTCCTGGATCTCAACATTGTGCTCAACTCGCTCAAAGTGCTCACGGGCATCCCTTCCGTGTTCCCCAGAGCTACCATCACAGGTCTTACTTTGGTCACGTTCCTCATCGCCGTCATGATGACTCACAACACGTATTAAGAGTAATAAATATATGTAAGTTCCAAACAAGTCAATGAAGTTGGTCTTTAATTAGTTAACCATGGTACAAGACAACTGTATAAGAAATACTGTAGACCTCTGATCTCTATTTGTATCTATATCTATACTATTTATAAAAGTATGAATAAATATAATAATTTTTTTCATGTTATGTGTGGTAAAAACATATTTCTCTAATGATGCTATCACATTTAATACACGTGATTTAATAGTAATTGCAAATATTAAATATCAAATGTACATACATTATATTTAGACTCATATAAAATAATAACTATAATTAATTAAATCAAGTCTTTCATCTTAAATAATGTATATACATCAAATATATATAATTGTATTTATTACATTTGTTACAAATTAAGTATATTTTTAATTAAAATTATACAAAATAATAATCACATTGAAATTAACTAAATAAATTTCCTACTTACCAAAATGTAATTACATGTATTGAAACTATCATATTTAATACACATTGTTTAATTGTAATTACAACTAAATTAAGTTTATTTTTAATTATGCTCACAAAAAATAATTGTAGCTCCCCAACCCAGAAGACGCTTGCTCCCACCCGGAGTACTACCTCGGTCAGGTTTTCAATAATTTTTTATTTTCCAAAATCCTTAATTCAAACGACTCCATAGCATCCACAATTCCAAAATAACCCAAGTGATAAACAAGATCATGCCTTGAGTCTCCATGATTTATAATTGCTCAAAAGCTCGTGTCAAACATTTCATGCTCCAATATTCTACACTTATTAAAAGATAAGGGCATGGCCTATTGACATACACACTTTTTATACTACACACATATACCGTATCCTTACCATTGTAGATACCATGACAGTACCCTTTACACTATGTACAATGGCGCAAGCTAATGTGTTGTCCATTCCTTTGACCTGGGGCATGAACAGAAAGAATAGTACAAGGAGAGTAAGTTTGAATGACTTAGTGAGGTGGTGATTAAGTTACACGAACAATAATAACATTGAATATATAGTATAGAATAATATCAGCCTGATTTAAAACAACTACAAGTAAATGTCAAGGGAACAAGTTGTTAAACAATAGACAGGTTTCATAGGGTCAAAACACGAATTGGAGGAATAATATGTTATGTTTTGCACATCGTAAGTTGACTCCACACCATCCCATACCAATGAAGAGACATATCTAGTTTTCCTAATATTTCATTGAAAGCTTTATATTTCAAAACTCAAGAGCTAAATTAATTTTAAACAATCAAGTGTATGGGAATGTATTAAGTTGCAAAAAGCTCATATTCAAAATCAAGGATTTTGTTCAGTTTTATAAAATTGATTGTACAATGGACATCTTTACATATCCAACCATGGAATGACCTTCTCCCTTATGACTCCCAGCATTCTTTATAACCAATTCGATCGTGGAACGGCCTGCTCCCTTATATCACCTCAAAGAGCAGCCAACTTGCCAAACCTGTGCAGCACGAATCGATAGGATCAATCTTACCTATCAAGCTTCAAGCAATAGCCAACCTCAGACTATGTCGAAGTCAAGATTGCAAACCAAGTGTTGGTGGGTAGATCAGTCATCAATAGCCTAATACCATCTCGATCATCTTGCCAACCAATCCTGTAGGCCCAAAATATTCCCTAAGGGTATTTTTAATCACATGTATAAACACGAGAGTCCCAACAATTAACACAATTTCTTTTATATTGCAATCACCATATGAAATAGAAAGATTTCAATTCAATTACAAAAATACTATAAAATTCAATAGCGGACTAATTAGTTAATCAATAAGAGCTAGTTAGCAAGATTCCCTTGCAACAGTATCACAAGATATGGTGATTAGGTCGTGGATGGATTATTCAATTCATAGTTTAGTGGACAAATAAAAGAAATTAAGTTTAGGTAAGATCATTAGAAAATTCCCAATTTCAAATGATACTTTTCAAAGTTCTTCAGGTGAAAACATTGTTGTCTAAAACATCTTGTTTTTAAATTATTGTTCCAAAATAATATTTGAGAAGGGAGTCAAGTGGAATACTTAGCTTGTGCCTTAAGTTCAGTGTAGGAGTTCAAATGCAAGAGTTTAGAGATAAACATATTAGAAATAAAATAGTATGAAGCAATTAATCGATTTCATAGCTTCAATGCAAGAATGAACAAGCAATAATATTATGTTCACTAGTTGTAGGTTCTTTCCTCATCAAAGAAAGTTTATATAAACCTCACCTGGCAATTACAAAGGAATCCCTAGTTCTATCAATGCTTAAGTCCTAGATCCCTAGCCAGTCTAAAATTTAGAATATGATCACCTGAACTAACATCGTAATAACTTCTAATTTGTAGATCTAAATGTACTCAAATGTTCTTATTGGGTTACCTAGTTAGTTCACTTCATTTAGTCGTAGTTTCCTCAATTCTCATGTTATACCTATACGTTTAAGGTACTAAATATAACCATTTCCTAGCTTATCGAATCAATAATCAGGTGGTAGATAATTATTCCTAAATGCAACATGGTCAAAATCTCACTTAAGATTAGAGGTGTCAAATGAGCTGAGCCGAGCTAGCCCGACTCGTTTAACAAACGATTTGTGGCAGTCTCAAGCTGAACTGGACCAGCTCACAAGCCATTCATGATCCGGACCATAACGAGCAGAAAATTGCAAAATCTGGCTTGGCTCAAAGCCAACCCACCATATAAGTGAGTTGGATTATATATGAGCCAGGCTAGGCGGTCCGGCTCGCAAGTTGGCCCACAAGTTTTTTTTTTTAAATTTGAAAATAGATTTAAAATTTTCAAGTTTTTATATTTATGTGATTATTAATATTTTTTTAACACTTATACTTTTTTAAAAGACTTAATAATTTATACTTATGTGATTTTTAATATTTTACAACACTTAAATTTTTATAAAAATTTAGAAATTTATACTTATATTAATTTTTTTTATCAAATATATTTTTTCAAAAACACCACCAAATAAGGTGGTGAGGGGTTTGGCATGGACCCCTCTACCCGTCATTAATTTAGAAAAAATGATTACATAGAGGTGGATTTGACCAAACCTCTAAATGAATAAATTTCTAATTATTGATTTATACATTTATAAACTAATAAATTATAAATTATACATTCTTAATTATAAATTATAAATTTATAATTTTTCAAGATTAATAATTTATAATTTTTAAATTTTTAAATTTTTAAAAATTATAATTTATAATTTAAATTAAAAAAACATTGCGGGCTAGCCCACGAGCTAGTCCATTTGGCCCATGAGTTGGGCTAGCCCACGGTCCTTTATGGTCCGAGTGCTATAAAATTTTAGATCAGGACGAGTTTTCAAGCAAGCTGGTCCAGCCTAACCCAACCCATATTAAAAAATTAAATTAGCCGAGTTGGGCCGATTTTTTTTGCAGACTGGCCCGGTCCATTTTGATACCTCTACTTAAGATCCTAGCGGTAACTTAACGATCCTTTCTTAGTTTATTAGGTCCAACCTGTCAATCAATGTCCTTTCAATCATTCATGTCATTGAGTTTAACACTTACAATACTATTTACTAATTTAGACATAATTATAATTTAGTAACCTTAATCTCATCAAGATTCTAATTAGTAATTGAAAAGCTAATCGATTTAACCTTCAATGCAAAAATTACACAAATTTCGACAAGTTGAAATGGAATTAATCAATAAAATTCAAGATTTACCCAACTGTAGTGAGTAGGAATCCAAATCACGGCCCAAAATTAGTCCTACCATGTTCGAAATTAAATTTCATGAAAATTGCCCAACCACCGCCAAAGCGTTGCTATCTTCCACCGCCTATGTGCAAACCTTCTAGACCAAAACATGCACCTCACTAAGCCCGTTAAAACTCCTCAACCAATTTAGCTTTTCACCACCTCCTCACTGGCGAATTGGATGAAAATCACCACCAAAACCCTAGTGCTGTTGTTGCATTTCCAACTCAATTACTCCACCGTTAGTCATCAAAATTAGCAATTGAGCATACCAACACATTCCTATTGTCGAGCCTCTTAAAACCCACCTAACCTTTCACCATTTTCACTACTAAAAGTCAGCAACCCACCATTTCCACCACCTTGTTCCACTACCTTAAAATCACTGTCAATGTGGTTCATATTTGGTATAGTTGTGATCCTTGAGTTGAAAGTAATTCAACCATAGTTTTAGTTTTCAATTTGGAATTGAAATGAAGAAAAACCGAAGGTAGTGAGAGGTTGGGTCAAGTTTTGAAAATTTTTTTGTCATCAATTATATATAGAAGTATTTTTGGACTTATTCAATTTTACTACTCAAATTTTAACCGACTTCAATTGTACCCCAAATGCTTGAACAACCTTGCAATTGTACCCCAAATGCTTGAACCACCTTGCAATTGCACCCCAGCATTTTATTTCGACCCTCTAGAGTTTTATTTTTCACACATTGACCCCTGACATCTTTAATTGTGAGAAATTAAGTACTATTTTATTTATTTTGTAGCCCTTAAGCTTGTATTTCTCTCACATCGACCCCTAAATTTATAATTTTGGTCAATCAAGCCTTTTTTTTTTTATTTGTGATTAAATCCTTCAATTCCCAATATTTATGCCTAAACCTTAATTGATTGAATTTAAGCAATTACCAAATATAATTCATACGATACACATATTATTTTGTTAACACAACCATTTACAATTTATAATTTGAAAGTTGGGGTGTTATAGTAATAACTATAATTAGTTAAATTAAGTTTTTCCTCTTAACAAATGTATATTACAAATATATACATTGTATTTATTAAATATATTCCAAATTAAGTGCATTTTTAATTAGACATATGGAAAATAATAATTATATTAAAATTAACTAAATCAAAATTTCATACTCAACAAATATAATTACATATATTGAAATTTTTTCTTCTATCAACATATTTAGTTGGGCTTATAGAAAATAGCAATTAAATTAAACATAAGCAATTGCCCCATCTAATAAGACTATTAATATCAAATTCAATACATATGGTTGAATGGTAAATTACAACTAAATTAAATTTATTTTAATTAGACTCATAATAAAAACTAGATTGAAATTAATTAAGAAAAAAATCAATTGATGAGAAAAAAATGACGCCTCATAAATACATTTGTATACATATTTTTTTCTACGCTCTCCATAAAAAATAATAAAAGAAAATATTTTTTATATATCAAATATATGTTCAATTCTAATGTAATAGTAAATTTAATGTGACAATGAACAAGAACAGATTAAGTCTTACAATCACATATTTAACTGATAGGGAAAATGAATGATATTTTATAAATGCATTCGCACAAATATGGGTTCATCCTAAAAAATGATAACAGAAAAATATGTATTACATAATAGAATAGTTGCCAAACTCATATGTAATATTATATTTAATATGATAATAAAAAAGAATAAACTAAGTTTATTTTTTTTTATTGTTTCGTCTATTTATGCATTTATATATATTCTAAAATATATTTTGATTAATTTTTGCATATAATGATGTGCACATTTTATTTTCTTAAAAACTAATAGCAAAAAGTATGAATGAGTATAGTAGTCTCTTCTTTTTTATGTGAGAACAAAAATATCCCTATCTAATAATACTATCACATTTAATACACATGATTTAATTAATGGTAGTTGCAACTATTAAACATAAAATGTATATACATTCTATTTAGACTCATTAAAAATAATAACTACAATTAATTAAATCAAATATTTCATCTTACATAATGTATATACATCAAATGTATGCCATTATAAATATTACATTTGTTACAAATTAAATATATATTTAATTAGAATTATACCAAGTAATAATTACATTGAAATTAATTAAATAAATTTTCTACTTACCAATTATAATTACATATATTGAAATTAACCTATTTAATACACATAGTTTAATGGTAATTACAATCAAAATAAATTTATTTTTAATTACACTCATAGAAAATAGTAACTATAATTCACTAAGTCAAGTTTTTTCACTTAATAATGCATATATATAGCAAATATATACATTGTATATATTAAATATATTCCAAATTAAGTGCACTTTTAATTAGACATGTAGAAAATAATAATTATATTAAAAGTAATTAAATCAAAATTTCATACATAGCAAATATAATTACCTATATTGAAATCAATCCTTCTACCAATATATTTCGTTGGGCTTATAGAAAATAGCAATTAAATTAAACCTAAGCAATTAAATTATATCCCCATCTATTGAGACTATTACTATCACATTCAATACATATGGTTGTATGATAAATTAAAACTAAATTAAATTTATTTTAATGAGACTCATAATAAAAACTAAATTGAAATTAATTCAAAAACAAAATCAGTTGATGAGGAATAAATGATTCTTCATAAACACATTTGTATAAATATTCTTTTTGTGCTTTCCATAAAAAATAAGAAAAGAAATATTTTTTATATATCAAAATATATGTGCAATTCAAATGTAATAGTAAATTTAATATGACAATGAACAAGCATAGGTTAAGTCTTACAATCACATGTTTAACTGATGAGGTAAAAGAATGATATTTTATAAAAGCAGTCTTACAATTATGGGTTCTTCCTCAAAAAATTAAAAGAGAAAAATATGTTTTATATATCAAAATAGGTATCAAACTCATATATAATATTATATTTAATATGATAATGAAAGAGAATAAACTAAGTTTTTTTTTTTTTTTTTTTTATCTTTGCATTTATTTGTGTATTTATATATATTTGCTAAATATATTTTGGTTAATTTTTACATATAATGTTGTGCACATTTTATTTTCTTAAAAACTAATAGCAAAAAAATATTTTCATGTTGTATCGCAAATTCAAAAAAATTTCTTAAATCTATTTATTTAATTTAAAAGATCAAAATGGGTCAAATGAAAAAATATATAGTTGATGGCTCTATTAGAAGTCGCAAAAAATTAAGAATCAACTAAAATTTTATTTCATTAAAAATTTTAAATAAATTATTTTTCAATTAAAATTGTAATGGGACATTACTAACTTTCAATAATTATTTTTAGAAAGCAATAGGACAAAAAATATTTATTACATATATATAATTTATTTTTATCAAATAACTTTGAAGAGTTAAACTAAATTTTTTATGTGGGGCATGATGGAGGATAAGGAAGACGTTGTCAAGATGAAGTTTTGCATGACTTAACTAATCATATGATAAACAATGTTAAAATATACATAAACAACATAACAAGTTTAATTCACTTATTATATAATTAACTTGAACTTGATCGTATTTAATTAAGATTTGAATTTTTCCAAAAAAGTATGTATTGCTAAATTGATAGTTATGTAATTCAAGTTATCAAGTCTAAAAAATATTTATTCGGTTTTAATAATAATAATAATAATAATAATAATAATAATAATAATATGATATAGTGAAATATTTTCTATCAATATATAAAATAAAATATCAATAACATTTTATTGGATAAAATACTACATTAACCCATATGTCTCTATTCATACGCTACAAAATATATGGCCCCTAGGTGTGAAGTTATATGCCCCATTAAATGCATAGTATCCAATAGTCATAAGCCCTTATTTTTTTTATATTGCTAAATATTAGATAATTAATAAAATATAAATATTTATTCCAAATAATGAATTTCATTTAATAATTCGGGTATATACTATATTAATAGCCAAATTAATTCATATTAATCCATCTCTCACATATTTGTAAACTAATAAACTTTTAAAGAAATAATTTTCACAATATTTTTAACAAAAAAAATTATAAAATAAGATAATATTTTTATTTTGCACAGTGATATTTAAAGGTTTAAAATTGACTTAATTTTCTCTATTTTTGGCTTAATTAAGAAGAGATGAAAATGAGAATAGAATCATTATAAATAAATTGATCACGTGAGAATTTCTTTTTTTAATTTTAGATTTAAAACAAATGATTCATTAGAGATCAAAGATCAAATAAGTAATATAAATTTTATTTATTTATCTAAATCTAAAACAAACCAATTTATAAATTGCTCTAAATCATCCGAATCACATTTTTAGTTTTATTTCATAAAACAACAATGGAAATTTGTTGTTTGAAAAGTCAAAAAGAATTTTTTAATTAAAAAATTTAAAGATTAAAATTATAAAATAACAACAGGGTCAAATTTAATTTATGAGAATGATAAAAGATAAATTAAAAAATAAATAGATAATAATTTATAAAACAAATAAATATAAAAAATGATAATAAATCTCGTGCGATGCACTTCTGCCCCTTCCTAGTTGTGGAAAAAGGAGGAACTTCTTGTTCTAGAAATTTTTTTTGTTGCCCCCTCAAACTGAACTTCAGATTGAATGGGAGTGCCAACCGTTGTATTGTTTCTACCCTTGACATGAAAAGCTTAATGGCAAAGAGAAATGCACTAATGGCATTCCATTGTATCACCCGCTCTCTCTAACCCGAAAAGAGCCAGGATATATAGCATGTGTTATTTTTAGCTTTGAAGAAGATCAATTATACGCAATATATAGATAGATAAGCAGATACAAATAAACAAACTAAAATTTGAGACAGACCTTTACAAGGAATTTCTGAATTTTCAACGCTCAAACATGCAATCTTCACATCCAACACAGTCAAAAGTCCAGAAAGGAAGTAGATAAATCAAGACGGCCGAAATTAAGTTAATTGAGCAAGAAGTGCACAGAATGAAATATGGACATGAAATATGATCATAGCTTCATCTTTTTCACCTGCCATCAGCAGATGTGAAAGACTCAGCAAATCCGTACGGCCTTGAAGGTATGCTAGTCTGAGTGTTGTCTAAGCTCGGAAGATAGGATGAAGATGACGAGTCCATGTGACTTGTACCTTCAAATGCCTGCCACTTTTTAAGTGCTTGAGGCAATGACATTTCAAGGTCAATGCCATATATGTCCTCAGAACATTGATCTGTAGGCTTCCATAGTTCTACTAGAGAAGAAAGAACATTTACAGCATGACCCATGTCAGGTCTTTGATATGGCTCCCTCGCGCAGCAGTGGCCTGCCAGTTCAGCAACGGTGCTGATGTTTGCTAGAGTTTCCTCATCAAGGTCAATAGTGGGGTCAATAGCCTTACGGAATGTCTCCTTGTTGAGGTGCATTCTTCGGAACCATGTTACAAGGTGCATGCTCTCTTCAGGCTGGCTCTCGTCAAGGGCCTTTCTTCCTGTTATAAGCTCCATCAGGATAACACCAAAACTGAATACATCAACTTTGGTAGTTACCCTCCCTGTCACTGTCAGACACATAGGAGAATAAGAGGTTAGCATAAAATATCAGGAATTAAAGCATGTTCCTTGCTTACGCTTCAATTTAATTTTTTTCTGTCTCCCATTCAAGAATGAGAAAACAGAAGGGAGAAGAATGAAGAAGCAGATGAGAGAAAAGCACAGAATAACCATTAATGTTCAAGTCAGCAACATTTGTCAATGGGGAGCCAACAAGAGTATCAGGGATCTCAGGTTGAACTTCAACAACAACAACAGATAGTGAAGTGGTCAAGAAAAACAACAATTAGAAACTACTAAACAACGAGTATCAGGAATTTGCTGAAGATGTAAAGAGAAATGATTATTAAGGCAGTTCTACTGCATACTGCAATATCAGACAGATATTCTTCAAATAGAAAGTAGAAGGTCCTAAATTGCTCCATTTTGATTAATAGGTTCTTGGCAGCACTGAGTAAGGATTCAATATAGAGATGCAATGAATCTAAAAATGAGACTAGGAATGATAAAGCAATTTTTGAATGCAAATATAAGGCTTGATCCGATTGAAGATGGGGGACATTTAAGTTATACCTTTGCAATGAAATGACAGCAAATTTTACAAATAACTCCAGCTGTTTAGTCCCGGTTTCAAATGTATGTTTTGATCATTCACAAAAATGGCAAGAAACAATTGAATCAGCACCAAAATCATAGTTGAGGAAATAGCTTACCTGCGTATTCCGGCGCCAGGTAACCAAACGTCCCAGCTATTCTTGTTTCAATGGAGCCCTTTCCTTCTGGAGCAAGCCGCACAAGACCAAAATCTGCAACCTTGGCCCTCATATCATCCCCAAGTAGAATGTTGGAAGGCTTAAGGTCCCTGTGAATGAAGCTCTGGTGGGCTAATCCATGGAGGTATTCTACACCCCTAGCAACATCCAAGGCTATGGTCAACCTTCTCTTCCATTCCAGTGGTTGCAAACCTTCATCTGCCCAGTTGAAAAGATGCCTGCTTAGTGTCCCTTGGGGCATGTATTCATATACAAGAAGTTTTTCATTTCCATCAAGACAGTACCCAAGAAGAGCAACAAGATGCCGATGCCGAACCTTGGTCAAAACAGCAATCTCAGACTTAAACTCAGCAGTTCCTTTTCCAGTAATCACTCCACACTCCATTCTTTTCACAGCAATCTTTGTTCCATCATGTAGTTCTCCTCTGTAGACTGTGCCAAAACCTCCTTGACCCAGTATGTTCTCTTCACTGAAATTATTTGTTACATTTCTTAGCACTTGAATGGAAATCACCATGTTTCCTGCCTCAACCATTTGAATGTCACTAGTTTCACTGGCAGAAACAGTATGAGTCTCACTAACAGTACCAACACTGACACTTGATCCTGCAACTGTGATCTTCACACTCTCATTATCTGATCCAGAATGGCGAGGATGAATTACCATAGCATTTGGACTTTGAACTCTGCTAAAACGCTTCTGTTTGCTCTTGTACAAACAGAAAGCAGCCACCCCAATTAAACAAAGGACAAAGAAACCACCAATTACAGAAAAGACAACAACTCCAATCCAATTTCGAGATTTCTTATGATTGTTTCGCAGATTAGTTTCAGAACCAGGACCAGATATACCTGTAGAAGATGTGCCTGTAGTGTTTGAATCAACTTTATCTTTCCCAATATCAGGATTTCCATTGGTCTTAACAATGATATTATTTCTGAAAGCAGGTACTTTCCCATAAAGGTGGTTGTTAGATACATCCAATTCTGTGAGTCGAGGTAGAGTGGTCAGCTCCCCAGGGATGGTTCCAGTAAGGTTATTATTAGCAAGAACCAATCTCTGCAGAGATTTGAGTGAAGCAAAATCAGGAGAAATGGAACCTGAGAGCCCTATGTTCTCAAAGTTAACAATGGTTATATTCCAATTGTTGCAAGTGATCCCAAACCAATCAGCACACGGATCATTTCCCTTCCAATTCTCAGCAAACTTTCTAGGGTAGCCCACCAATTTTATAATTGAAAGCAATGTATTAACTCTAGGATCACAATCACCAGGCTGCGGCAAGCAAAAACTATTTGTATCCTCAGTCATATCAACAGAAACAGATTCCTTAAACTTTGGCATTGGTCCTTGCAGCAAGTTATTAGTCAAATTAACAACTTTCAAGGACTCGAGATTCACCAAAGACATTGGAACCGGACCAGAGAACGAATTGTCCCTTAAACTCAAAGTCTCCAAATTTTTCAAACCGGAAAAGTCAGGTAACGGACCTGAAAACCCATTAGAATGCAACCAAACCTCCTGCAAGAATGTCATGTTCTGTAAAACATCAATTCCTCCACTAAGTTTTTGTCCATTGACCCACAAAGACTCAATCTGTGACCTCGAGAAAGACAATGGCAGCACTCCCTCCAAGTTATTAAGAGCCAAATGCAAGTTAGTCAAGCCAGGAAAGGCATCAGGACCCAGAAAAGATGGAATCTTTCCACTGATATTCGCAGAATTAGCCGAGAAATTTTGAAGGGTTGAAGCATTTCTAAGACTTTCAGGTATTTCCCAAGCAGAAAACGGATTATTGTCAATCTCCACAGATTGCAAAGAAGACATGCCGGAGAAAAAATCAGCAGGCATGGAAGTGAACTGGTTGTTACTAAGCATTAACACTTGCAGCGAACCCAAACCGTTCAAGCTTGTTAAAGGGCCAGAAATGTTGTTCCATTGTAGCTCTAAACGCTCAAGCTGAGTCAGAAGAGAGAGTTCTTCAGGGAGTGTACCTGCAAGATTTTGGTGCCCGATTTGAATCCTGGTAACCCGGTTCTCTGAGCAAAAGACATGGGCCCAGTTGCATGGATCTGGGTCGGACCACGAAAGTTCATCTGGTGGGTTGAGCCTTTTTTTGAGTGCAAACATGACTGAGGCATCATCTGGACTGCTCTGCGAGTTTGAACACAGAAATGCGGAAAGTAGCAGCAATCCCTGAAGGAGTGAGGCAAAAGATTGAATCTTTAGCCCTAAATGGGGCTTCATTTTAGTGATAAGGGGATGATTTCTTTTTTCTTGGGATTCTTTCGGAAGAGGAAGAGGAGAATGACGTCTCTAGCAGCAACCCCCAAGTGATGGAAAAGATTGAAGCTTTACCCAGAATGTGGATTCAGTAGCAGGAAACTTTCTGTGTTGAGACTATAGAGTGAAAGACGAAAAAAGGGAGAGCTATTTTTTCTGGGAAATTTTAGGGAGAGAAAGATGTGAAGAGTGGCTGCGCCAGATTTGCATCAGCATTGGATTCTGAAGAGGGGGAAGGATTGATTGACGGGAAAAGCAAAATAAAAAAAAAGAAAAAAAAAAA
>JACGDI010005764.1:787152-802146 GCA_014898725.1 Jacaranda copaia
TTTTTCTGAAAGAGAGGAACAAAGAGATGACAGTGTTCAAAAGCTGGAAAATGAGTGAGTGGGTGATTCTCTGGAACATGGGCCAAAACTACAAGCCTACAGCACAACGCAACACAATCCAATCCAATACAATACAATACAGCTCCTCTTGTCTTTCTGGTTGGCTCTGTTCAGAGAGAGAGAGAGAGAGGCAGGCATCCGCGTCCAAATCCAAATATAATCGCCCAAATGAAATGGCCATGTTATAGTTTGGTGATTTCAGGGACACAGAAATGTGGTAAATATTTGAATTAATCTTTTTAGTATGTGAGAATGAGCTGTCTTACAACTGGGCGTCCATTTGTATCTAACACATATTCATTTATGAGATTTATGAATAGCTCTATTTATACATAATTGTGTTAGAGAGAGTTAAATGCACTTAATCCTTAAATGCATAATTATATATATATATATATATATGTATAATTTTTTTATCAAACACTCTTTAAATAAAATGTTTAAATACATTTCGAACTATGTCATGGAAAATTTACCTACTTCCACATCCAATAAAATTTTGTTGGTTTTGTTTACTATTATTATGTATTTTATTTATATTTTTTCATTTTGTTTTTCTCCTTCTTCCCCCCTCCAACAGCCTCTTATCCAATCAACTTAAAATTATGTTGCAAAAAATATGAAAAAAGTTGGGTAAATTATAAAAATATTGTAAAAAAAATTAATATTTATAAAACTACCATATTCTTGAAAACATTGTAAAAGTATGGTAGGCCGCGCCTTTAACCATTTATTTATTTATTTTTTATTTTTTATTTTGAAAGATGGAATTAAGAGGCGTGGCCTAATTCCATGCCTTTTTCTTTTTCTTTTTCTTTAATTATTTTTATTGTTTTATTTTATTTGATAAAAAATATTAATTGAAAAAATTAATAGATAATGAAAATAGTTTGAATAATTGTGTTTAACATGGGTAATTTATAAAAATATTGTTAGAAAAAATAATTTTTATAAAATTACTATGATTTTGGAGGTATTGTAAAATTATGGTAAGACATGACTGTAAACCACGCTTTAACCATCTTTTCTATTTTTTTTATTTATACGTTGTTGCCCAAAAGTCCCGAGAGGCGTGGCTTGGGAATTTTTTTTAATTTTTTTAATTTTTTTTAATTTTTTAATGGTTCTAAGGGTGTTCACAGTTTGATAAATTGGCTAAATCAAATCAAAATTGAAATTTAGTTTGTACCGAATACTGAATAAAAAATTTGGTATTTGATTCGATTTTTAGTTTTTTGTATGAGTTAACCAAGCCAAATTGAATTATCGAATTGTTAATTAATATATAATATAATATTTTGATATTTTGGTTTAATATGCATATATATATATATTAATATATATATATATATGCATATTAATGTTAAAATAAAAAAATTGGTATTTTTGATTTTTAACCAAATCAAATCGAAAAAATTCAGTTTTAATCGAGTTGAACCAAATAGTTTGATTCAATATTCATATAATGTTTTGTTGTATTGAAATTTCGATGTTCGGTTTGTACTTAATGAACACACCCAGTGGTGGCTGAATTTTTTTTTTGGAAGATGTTTAATAGGTTGATGTTAGCTCTAATGAATAAGCCTCAATATTGTGTGTAATTTAATATAAAATATTTTATTTTATATTTAAAATTTAATGAATTAATTTTTTTAAAAATATTAAAAATGAGCCATAAAAATGTAGTATAAATTTTAATTTTTTTAATAAATTTATTATTTTATAAAATATAAATGATTGAAACACGTGTTTTTTTCTTACAGTATTTTAATTTTTTTAATAAATGTATTATTTTATAAAATCAAATCGAATACCAAATTTTTTTAAAAAAATAATCTAATACTGAATAAAAAATTTTGATTCAGTATTCGGTACAAACTAAATTTCAATTTTGATTTGATTCGGCAATTTACCAAACTGTGAACACCCTTAGAACCACTAAAAATTTTAAAAAAAATTTCCAAGCCACGCCTCTCAGGACTTTTGGGCAACAACGTATAAATAAAAAATAAAAAATAGAAAAAATGGTTAAAGCGTGATTTACAGTCATGTTTTACCATAATTTTACAATACCTTCAAAACCACAGTAATTTTATAAAAAATATTTTTTCTAACAATATTTTTATAAATTACCCATGTTAAACACAATCATTCAAACTATTTTCATTATCTATTAATTTTTTTCAATTAACATTTTTTATCAAATAAAATAAAATAATAAAAATAATTAAAAAAGAAAAGAAAAAGAAAAAGGCAATGGAATTAAGAGGCCACGCCTCTTAATTCATTCTTTCAAAAAAATAAAAATAAAAAAAATAAAAAAATGGTTAAAGGCTGCGACCACGCCTTACCATACTTTTACAATGTTTTCAGAAATACGGTAGTTTTATAAATATTAATTTTTTTTACAATATTTTTATAATTTAGTCAAAAAAGTTAAACATTTTGTTGAAATCCAAAAAAAGTAATATTCATTTGAACTTTTTTCTTTAAAATGTTTTAAATTTTTTATAAATATTATAACAATACATTAAAAAATAAATAAATATTTTATTTATCTCGTACTATAAAAGTTTCAACACAAACAATATTAAGTTAAATAATAGCAAAATGAATGAGTTGGAACGACCATTGAGCCACATCACAGATTGCTTCAAATTGTTTCCTTCCCCCCGCAGAAGTAACTGAGAAACAAAGGCAAGGTAACTCAACTGGCACAACAACGAAAACTACTAATTTTTTCAAACAAAGAAAATAAGAGAAACAATGGGCCGTGAATGTATTTATTATTGGAAACTTGCGACAGACCCAACTGGGCATTTGCTATGTATGTACGCGTCCCACGGTATTTAACTTGTACTAAGATCACTTTTAATCATAATTAGAAGCCATGGCATGCCGATCTTGCATGAATGAATTTATTTTATTATATATAATATAGAATTAATTATAATAATAATAAATAACAAAAATTTAAATTCTGCAAATAATATAAATAAATATATTATAAAGGAATTTTAATAATAACTATACTAAATAATATGTGACGTTTATCTTCAAACCAATCAATTTTGAAGAAATTTTATAGTGAAAAATTGATCAAATAAAGTAGAAATAAAATACAAAGTAATTCTAATGAAAAATAAATTAGAATTATATATGAAGCAGAACTAATTAAAATTTGTCAGCTTGAATAAGTAATGCTTGCATCCCCTTTTTTTTCCCCAATCTTATTTTCTTCTTCTTTATATGGAATAGAAATAAAATCTCAACAATGAAATATTTTTATTTCATTTTAGGAAAAAAAAAACACATTATTGAAATATCATTTACATAGAGAATTGAATAAACTGTCCTCAATGTTAAGAATTGGAATGTGGCTTATGTAACTTTTCATTTCAGTTACAATTGTACTCATAATTTTGTTTACCTCTTGATACTACACTTTGATGGCAAATTTGGATTATTTAAAAGTTGGTGTGAGAACTATTCAATTTGAAATTTTTGTCATTTCCACACTTAACAATAATTGATTGTTACACCAATTCTTTTTAATGTTTGAATGTCTTTTAGGAGTAAAAATTAAAAAAATAAAAAAATAATAAAATAACTTCTATTTATGAGATAAAAGGTCTTCATTTTTATAATAGTATAGATAAGATATTGATTAGTCAAGGGATACATTGTACTTGAATTATCTTAACGTAGGAAATCCTTTTTTTGTTTTTTTAAATAATTAACTTAAAAAATATGAAAAGCTCTCATTCTCAAATATAATTTTAAACTCATAATTTGAAATATTATAAGAAAAAGAATACCTTTTCAAATTTAAGTTCAAATGAAATTGGAAAACATGGAAAGAGTCAGTTTGACTAGTGCAACTCGAAGCTCATATTAGATTGGACCATTTTGGGGTAGAAGGTGGGAGTATGTGCTGTTGAAAGATGGAATAGGTTATCCAACTTGTGCTTAACAAGTATTTGTAAGAGTGTAAAAGGATATTAAATGAATCAGATTCATTAACAAGTATTCGTTTAATTTTTTGAATATTTAATGGATACGGATTTGATGGATGTGGCACTCTACTCAGAATAACTCCTAAGTTGAGATCTCACCAGTTCAGTCCTAAATATAACTCATAAAATAGTCAATAGGCCCATTAGAAAATTTCAAACTTATCAGAAATAACAACAGACTTTAATCTTAGGCAAACCTCAATAAAAGTACTATATACATGCCTTAGCTGATCCCATAACATCCAACATAATATATATATATATATATACACTACAGATTTTTAATTCAACCTAACATATCACATTATCACTAAGTTAAAGCTTAACGTCAGGTAAACCTAAATACACATATAAACACCTGTTCTATTACAAAACATATCTTCTTTAATCCAAGCTAGAAATTTATGTCTATCACCTAATCCCATCTGAGAAAAACAACGATAATATGAGAGGGTAAGTCTAAAGGACTTAGTGAGGGATAGTTTTAACAACAAGTAGTAGGGATCTATCGAGTAAGAATCAACTCAATAAATCATAAATTAACCGTTAGAATGGAACAATCAAGATACAGGCAGTTAAGATACAATTATGTAAATTGGGCATTATCAATTTTCAATATTTCTAGTAGGTATTAGCTCTAGAGTTGTGATCGTCGACTGGAATAGCCTAGGATCATCTCAATCGGATCAGTTCAGGAGAAATACAGTTGGCTTGTTCAGTCTGTTCAACAACCTGATCTAGACCAAGAAATTACATCGCTCTTGTTACTTAATGTGCATAATACAAACAATTAAAATACAATCGAAATTAAGCAAACCCAAGTAACACATGCAGTCCAATACATCACAACATGATATATATATATATATATATCTAATTTTCCTTTTTCCAGTCAATTAGTCTCACCTAAGCTTGATAGCTTAGTACAAGGTAGATGCCTAGGAGTATCCCTAGCATATTATTGATGCCTAAGAGTATCCTTGGCACATTGCCGATACATAGGAGTATCCCTTGCATAACACGGATACCTAGGAGTGTCCTTAGCATATCGTTGCCACCCAGGAGTATCCCTAATGTGTTCCTTATATTCAAGTATTTCACTAGGATTGGCACTTAGCCCAACATTTTTTGTGTGTATATCTAGGATCAGTATACGGTTCCCCAACAAGGTAAATAGTATAAGATAAACGGGACAGTAACAATGAACAAGACATTAACAAGATAGTTGAATAATAGTACGATTAGATAACAATACGGTCAGGTAATAGTATGATCAGAAAATAGTATAGTCAGGTAACAGATAATAGTATAGTTAGGTAATAATCTGATAATAGATAGCAAAAGCGAGTTCTAGGAGCCAGAACAAATAGGTAATGATCTCATCAGAGGCATAATTTACAAAATAACCCTCATAGGGGTATATGCATCAATCAATGGATAGTAACCAAGATTTCAAGCAATTCACATATTTTAATAACTAGGAAATAGTATAGTACAGAAACCAATTAAACCACCTCTATGGTTGCCTCAATAACAAATAAGTGCAAGCAAGTGCTAGGTTGTTAGACCCTCACAGGGCATATAAACAAATACCCAAGAGGTTATACCTTGGACTCCGTAGTATTATAAAAACAGTCATAGCCTACGGGTTTGTGGGATGCAGCTCCTTGTCACATAATCCAAAAGAATTGGTTCACAATCAAAATTCTCATTTGACCTTAATAATCTCCAATAATTACTACCTTACTATTAATGTTTAGAAATCAACAACAGCTCCATTAATATAGTAGTTAGGGTTTGCAAGGCATAAATATTATGGAACGTGCTAATTATGCCGGTCTCAATAAAAAGGATATAATCAAGTTCTTAATGTCATAATTAACCTTGCAATAGTATACTAAATCAATATTGACAATCCAATTATCGGATAATTGGTGTCAATTTAGGTGGATTGGGTGGGTTCGGGTTGGGTTGAGGTAGGGATATAATATAAAAATATCAAACCTAAATCCAACTCAACCTGATGTTAAATTAAAAAGCCTCAACCCTAACTTAACCCACAAAAAATCGAGTTAGATTTGGGTTGACTTGATTTTCTATCAGGTCACCAAACAACCTAATAAATCTAATCTAACCCAACCCAAACCAACCTAATCTAGATATTTTATTTCTTATATTTATAAATTTCAATATTATAATTGAGTAGAAGCTTGATCTACTAATAAAATTTACAATTCTACATAATTATTAAGGTCTAAGAAAGTAAGAAACATAATAACTTTAAAAATTATCATGTCCATAATTACTCCAAATACAAAAAAGTAATAAAGCATTGTTCAATAAACAATTTTGATGGCAACCATTACTACAGAATTAACTACTAAATGGTAAAAATTAAAATCTAAAGACAAAAATATCAAATTAAAGTCCAAAGACAATTATGATGACAACCATGAAATTTGAAATCTTCTTTACACCAATAGCTAGTTTCCTCCACTAACCTATAGCTCAAAATTCCATGAAGAAATCTTCTTTTGACGTGTATCGGAGATTTTAAGATTTTTGAAATTTTGGATATAAAATTTTTCTTGGTTTAGATTATTGTGTATAAATTTTTTAAATTTAGGTTTTATTTTTAACTAGTTAATTATTTTTGGGTTAGGTCAAGTTTATTGGATTATTAGGTCACCCACTTGTTATTTTCAAGTTTTGTAGGTTGATCCGAAACCAATGCAATCTTATTTTTTTTCTCTAGTTTCAAATCCAACCCGATTTGACCTAAATTCAAAAACATCAAACCAAAACCTGATATTTTTCAGGTGGGTCATTTTTGAGTCATCGGATTGAGTTTGATTTTGACACCCTTAATAATTATTCTTAAGAACCTAATTTAACACCTAAGCCTCAAATTCATAAAATTAGGGTATTAATCCTTTAATAAACTCAATTAACCCAAAATTATCATATGATAGTACAAATTTAGATCCACTAAGCTTATAATGGTACATACATGTTCCAAGTCTTGGTTTCATATCATATTTCATATCAACATGTGTCATAATACAAGATTTATGAGATAAAATGGTACAACATATATGTATAACCCCAATCCAATTCTTGACCCCATGATCTCTTTATCAGAAATCACAAACTAAGGACACCACCATTGTCATTGCGTTGAGGTGAAGAAACTACCTTAGCACTATTGTTGTGCCGCTACCCACGGGTGTTGTGCATTGTTGCTGGAGTTGCGTACCACCACCACTGTTAGGTGCATCTAAGCACCACAAATCCAATGCTCCAATTAATTTTGAACTTTAGTGCCAAATCAACCCTTAATTGGCCAAAAAATACCACTGACCACCTCAACATCGACGCTCACCACCACTCCTAATTCTACTCCACCAGTTACCAATTTGAGAAATTGAGGCCTCCAATTCATCCACCAAGCTAAACCCATCAAGACTTATCCCTTATTTACCATGAAATGATGTTCGAACGATGAGACTTGTCACTTTCGCCACGTGTCCCATTCGACTTGCAAGCTCCTAGTGTTTCACTGGCTAGATTTAGGTGTTCTTAGTATCGGCGTGCTCTTTAAGCTGAAAGGAAGACAATGGTGAAGTTAGTTTGAGGTTTTTTGGCTGTTGGTAAGGAATCGATAGAGGGGAGGTTGGGGTGTGCATGGGGAATTTTGGAAGAATTGAGGTGGAAATTGGCTATATAAAGAACTATTTTTTGAAATTATGAATCCTACCCCAAAACTCTTCTCAGCTTGTCAATTGTGTCCTTTAGAAATTTAGCCATCTTTCTATTAGCCCCCAACTATTTTAGTGCCTCACATTAACCTAATTGACCAAGAAAAATTCCATTTTGACCCTCAAAACTCTTAAATGTTGTTCAATCAAGATTTCCTCAAATTGAAATTTGACCCAAAAAACTTTCAATCCTTATGCAATTAAGTCCTTTTTATTTATTTTCTGAGTACTAAAATTTGAGCAATCAATATCTTGATTTCTAAATCCTTATTTTCTCAAAATACCAAATTTAGGAGTGTTACAATCTTCCCCCTTTAAAAGAATTTGGTCCCCAAATTCTTATCTTCAATTAGATGAACTTCGATTGGCATTTGTCTTGCTGAGATATCAGGAATTTCTTCTTTCTAATTCTTTCCAACATATTAATTCTTTACTAAAACATGTGATTTCGCCCTATATTTCTAGGATTGACTAGTAATCCCATAATTCATAGGTCCGTTATCCAGTGTAACTTAAAGTTTCTCTCGATTTCTACAATTGAGCTTACAAGAAGTAAATTAAACTATCCCAAAAAGAATTTCAAACCTCCTTGGATCCCATGACATCACTAAACGCTTTATGCATATCATCATATATCATTCCTTTATTTAAAATTTTTTTCATTCCATCCTAATAGTATGCGTACTGTCATTTAATAAATCACAAAAAACTATTATCGTAATAAATGACTAACAACGTCACAAGTTCATACTTACATAATATTTACATTAGAGAGTAGTCAAGTTCAAACTTAACATACTAAACTTCTTATTTTATCACACATTCCCAATCAGCAAGCTACAGTTCACAAAAAGTAAACATACGTGATATACTCACGAACGATATGTTTGCTGCTGCCTAGGCTTTATTTGGAATATAAAACTAAAGATATGTAGTATTAGATGGAATCTTTAGCCATCTATTTTTCTTTTCCTGCAGGTGTTAGGCCTTTCCTTCTGGGATAATCTTTGAAGAAGTACAGGTCATTACCACAACTTATGCACTTGCTTTGTTTTCTCCAACATCTTGACTCCTCATGGGTACGTGATCCATAGAGCCCACATTGCTTTTGTGGTGTACTAGATTGGACCTTCAATTGTTTTCTATCTGACTCACTCTCTTTACCCACTACGATTTCATGTTCAAAAACTTTTCCTTGCTTGCCCTTTTTCTCATCGGTATATATTTCAAAAGGTTCTTGTTCCATTTAAAAGGCTCTCACTAAGGCTTTTTCAAAGTTTGATTGCTCATAAGGAATAAAGATTTGTTGTATCTTTGATCTCAATCTTTTAAAAAATTTCTCAGCCTTACATTCTTCTTTTCTCCATATTTGTGGGGCAAACCAAATTAATCTACTGAATCTTGCTTCATACTACCACATTGACATATCCTCTTGGGTAAGATTTCAAATTCTTATTTTCAAGCATCTCTTACTTCTTGAGGAATAAATCTTTCCATAATTTCCCACACAAAGTTGTCCCAGGTATGATGTACTTTCTTATGTTCCCATAATTGACTTACTAATGTCCACTATTGACATGCAGCTCCTTACAATAGATAGATAGCAAATACAAGTTTAAGGTTATCTGACCAACCTAACATCTGAAAAACTTCTTCAATCTCTTTGATCTAGACTTCTGCTTTTTGGTAATTTGATTCACCCATAAACATTGAGGGGTGGAACTTAAGGAGATGTGCTAAAGTCCCAGACTTTAGAAGCCCTTTGCTTATCTTGAGGATATCTATCTAACCTTATTACTAGTATGAGTGTAGGAGTTGCTGCTGCATTGCACTTATCTGCTCTATAACCTCTTTCCTTGTTGTTGAATGCACTTGTAGGTCTTGTGCCCCTTTTTCGACACTCATTGGACATCTCTATTCTAAGGTATCCTCTTCTAGATTTTCTCAACTAGGGGAATGCGTTAGGGTTAGTTTTGGTGATGCCATTCGGTGGATTGGAAACTTCTTAATGGAAAACCGCACTTACCTACATCAATAAAATGAAGTGTTTTATTAGTTGATATCCAGTTGTTGTTAGTTTTTATTGCGCAAGGTTCAAGATATATATATATATATATATACACACAAAATTTTTAGTATTCCACATTTCTAACAAAGATTCTATCACCCTTGTTCTTTTCTTTTTCTCATTTCTTATCTATATACTTAGAATCACCTTTCTTCTTATAGGTCTTTAAACTTTATCTCTTTTCTATTTGCCTCAATAGCATTCTATCGATCATAGTTATCTTTCCAATGTTTTCCTTTGTCCATATATAGACATTGTTAGATTTTTAATTATATGCATAGGTTGAACATTACTAATCTCAAATAATTATTTATTCATCCCCCAAATACACCTCTTTCTGCAATAGTCATCTTCTCTATGTATCTATACAACCTGATTCTCTTCTGTAAACAAATGGCATGAGTTTGCTTGCCTCAAGGTAATCACCATCTGGTTGTCTACTCATCATATTCGACCTTATTGGATATTACTCACCTATGTCATAAATTTCAAACAATATCATTCTTGCTAATGACCATATGTTTATACACCTGACATAACAGAAGTAAAAGATTATACACTAGTTGGCCACCTCGGTCATATCCTTTTACTTCCTTAATGTTGGGCTTTATTCCAAAATTCCATATCCTATTCAGTTCCATGGTCAATTCTACAATCAAACCTCATATTCCAAGAACCCTATCTTGACATAACTCAGGTATTCCTTAACTTAAGTATACATAACCAAGGAAATCCAAGGCCAACCCTTTCTCTACTAATAAAAAATTTCACAATCCATAATCACATTCTAGGATCAAATCCTGGCAGCTCGGGTTTTCCTTAACTTAAGTGTTTACATCCTAGATGATTCTCAATTCAAGTTTAATCTCTAGTAAGCCTATTAATTCCAATCACAACAATCAACCCCATGTTAACATAGGTTTTCGAAAACTAAGGCTTTGATACCATCTTTGTGGCACCCCACTTAGGATAACCCCTAAGCTAAGATGTCACTAGTTTAGTCTTAAATATAGCCCATAAAATAGTTAATAAGCCTATCAAAAAATTTCAAACTTATCAAAGACATCAATAGACTTCAATCTTAGGCAAACCTCAATAAAGTACTATACACATACCTTAGTTGATTCCATGACATTCAACGTAATGAATACATACTGCACATTTTTAATTCAACTTGACATACATATTATCTCCAAGTTAAAGCTTAACATCAAGTGAACCCAAATCCACATATATGCACTTGTTACGTTGCAAAACATATCTTTTTTAGTCCTAGATAGAAATTTGTGTTCATCACCTAATCCTGTGTTAGATAAACAACAATAATATGGGAGGGAAAGTCCAAAGGACTTAGGGAGGGATAATTTTAATAACAAGCAGTAGGGATCGATCGAGGAAGAATCAATTCTACACATCATAAATTAACATTCAGAATGGAACAATCAAGATACATGTAGTCAGGATTATATTACAAGCAGTCAGAATATAATCAGGTAAATCAGGCATTATCAATTTTCAAGATTTTTGGTAGGTGCTAGCTCTGAAGTTATGACCATCAGCTCGAACAGCCCCGAATTATCTTAATCGTATCAGTTAAGGAGAAATATAGTCAGCTTATTTTGCTCGATCTAGACAAAGAAATTACACCACCTTTATTACTCCATGAGCAAAATACAAGCAATCAAAATACAATTGAAATCAATCAAAACTAGGTAACATATACAATCCAAGAGATCACAACATGGCATACATGTCCAATTCTCCTTATTCTAGTTAATCTCTCTCACTAAAGCATGATAGCTTGGTACATGGCAGATGCCTATGAGTATCCCTAGTACATCGCTAATGCTTAGGAGTATCCCTGTCACATTGCCGATACCTAGGAGTGTTCTTAGCATATCACAGATACCTAAAAGTATCCTTTGCACATTATTGATGCCTGAGAGTATCCTTAGAGTGTCCCATATATCCAAGCATTCTGCTAAGATTGGCACTTAACCTAACAATCTCCATGTGTATATCCAGGATCAATAAATGGTTCCCCAACAAGGTAAAAAGTATTAGATAAATAGGACAGTAATAGGTATCTAGACAGTAACAATGAATAGAATAGTTGAATAACAATATGATTACATAAAAGTAAGGTCAAGTAACAGTACGAGCAAAATATAGTACAGTTGGGTAACAGTGCAATAATAGATAATAGTACAGTCAGGTAATAATATGATAATAGATAGCCGAAAAGAGTTCTGGGTGCTAGAATAGACAGGTCATGATCTCATCATAGGCACAATTAACAAAATAACCCTCATAGAGGTATTATGCATCAATCAACGGATAGCAACTGAGATTTCAAGTAGTTCATAGATTTCAATAGCTAGGAAACAGTAGAGTATAGAAACCAATTTAACCACCTCTGTGGTCACCTTAATAATAGATAAGTGTAAGCAAGTACCAGGTTGTTAGACCTTCACAAGGCATATAAATGAATACCCAAGAGATTAGACCCTCACCTCCGTAGCCTCAAAAATACAATCACAGCCTACTGATCTGTGGGATCCAGCTCTTCATTACCTAATCCAAAAGAATAGGTTCATAGTCAAAATTTTCATTTGACCTTAATAATCTCTAATAATTACAATCTTACTATTAATGGTCAGATATCAACAACTATTTGATTAATACAATGGTTAAGGTTTGCTAAGAGTAAACATTACGGAACGTGCCAATTACGCCGGTCTTAATAAAGGGATATAATTAGGTTCCTAACGTCATAATTAACCTTGCAACAATATACTAAATCAATAATGACAATTTAATTATCCTTAATAACCCAATTTAACATATAAGCCTCAAATTCATAAAATTAGGGTTTTAATCCTTTAATAAACTCAATTAACCCAAAATTATCATATAATAATACAAATCCTAGCCCACTAAGCTTATAATGGTACATGTATGTTCTAAGCCTTGGTTCCATATCATATGTCATATCAGCTTGTGTCACAATACAAAATTTATGAGATAAAATGGTACAACATACATGTTTATATATGTATAACCTCGATCCCACTTTTTACGAAGGATCTCCTTATCAAAACTCCAAAATTGCAAACTAAGTATACCACCACAATCATTGCATCAAGGTAAAGAAACTACATTAGCATCGCTGCCGTCGCCGGAGTTGCGTACCACCATAACCATCACTACTGTTAAATGTATCTCAGCACCACGAACCCAATGCTTCGATCAATTTTGAGCTTTGCCTCCAAATCAACCATCAATTGGTTAGAAAATGCCACTAAACACCTCAACATCGATGTGTGCCACTGTGCCCCATTCTGCTCCGTCGGTTACTGGTTTGTGAAATTGAGGCCACCAACTCATTCACCGAGTTGAACTTGTCATAACTCATCCCTTGGTCATTGTGAAATTCTGCTAGAATGACAAGACTTACTACCTTCGCCATGCATCCCATTTGGGTTGCAAGCTCCAGGTGTTTTACTGGCCAGATTTGGGTGTCCTCAATACCAGCTTGTTCCATAGGTTGAAATGAAGAGAATGGTGTAGTTGGTTTTGAGGTTCATTGGATACTGCTAAGGAATCATTAGATGGAAGGCTAGGGTTTGCATGGGGAAATTTGGAAGAATTAAGGGGAAAATGAGCTATATAAGGAACTATTTTATGAAATTATGAATTCTATCCCTAAACTATTCTCAATTTGTCAATTGATTCCTTTAGAAATTTAGCCATCTTCCAATAAGCCCCCAACTATTTTAGTATCTCACATTGACCCAATTGATCAAGAAAAAAGTTCCATTTTGACCCTTAAAACTCTTAAATGTTGTTTAATCAAGTTTTTCTCAAATTGAAATTTGAGCCCCAACTTTCCAATCTCCATGCAAGTCTTTCTTATTTATTTTCTGAGCCCTAAAATTTGACCAACTAATATTTTGATTTCTAAATCCTTATTTTCTCAAAATACCAAATTTAAGGGTGTTACAATGGATATTTAAGAATGATATCCGAATTTATATCCGTCGAATTTGGATATATCTGTATTCATTTATAATTATTTAAATGCATCCATATTTGATTAAACTTATCGATATTCAAATTACTTTTTTGATATTTGTATTCGATGATAATTATTTAGATATTTATTTATGAATATTCAAATACATCAATATATGAACATATAACAAATACATGTTTTTAATTAATAGAAGAAACTATACAATTTCATTAAAAAGAAAGAAATCAAACAAATAGCAAAATTTCTGATTAATAATTGCCTTTATAATTGATTATTAGTACTAATTAATAATAATGAAATTTAAGTATATTAATTTTAAAGTCAACCAAAAATAATTTTGTTGATTAACTTTATTCTTCAATTTTTTCTCAATATTATAATAATTTTTTGAATTTGTTCTTTTTTCTTCTCAATTATTCAATTATAGTTTATATATATATATATATATATATACATATATGGGTAATGAAATTTTTATTGAAAGTTATAAATAATATATTATTTAATAAATATATATTTGGAGTGGATATTAAATGGATTGGATACGGATTTACCATATCCATATCAATTTATAATCGAATATTTACTAATTGAATACGGATAATATCCACTTTAAATAGATGCGGATACATTTTGTAAAAATGGATATGTATGCGAATAGTAAATGAATTTTTGAATATTTATTTACAGCCTAAGTATTTGGTTAAATTTATTTTAAGAAAATTATAATTTTTTTATAGTTTGTGAAATATTTTTGAAGTCTACAAAATATTAGGTTGGACGATTTTTTCAAAAAATCTAAAGTATTTGAATGAGATCGTAAAGCATATATAATATTAGTAACAATAATGATGTAATTAGTGTGTTTAAATTTAAAAGAATTTGCCAAAATTGTAAAAAATAAATTAGAAACTCTATATTTAAAAAAAAACAATAATTTATTAGCTACACAAATATCCTCTAAATCTTCAGACTGAAGACAAATATTAAAGTAGACTAACTTACAAATTTAACTGTGGTACTGTAATTGTCATTAAGGTATCATAAACGAAGCAT
>JACGDI010005764.1:802193-831557 GCA_014898725.1 Jacaranda copaia
CCCCCCCCCCCCCCAAAAGTTGCATTTACGTTTTATATATGTTTGCATTTTGTATTTTCATCTCAAAATTTAGTTAGGATTATACCGACTTTGTTATTTTATGAGAATTGAAAAATAAATGTCTTGAATATTCTTACAAAACTGTCGTCTATTGTAATTGAAAGTTAGTAATATTACATTATTAATTAAGTAAAAGTATGCATAAAATAGATTTATTTTGGAAATTTTAGTTTCATTTTGAAATATTAAAAGAGAAAACACAAATCATAAATTTGATGGATAAAAAAAGATAACTATAGTATAACACCAAAATTGCAAATTTATGAAGAAGTTTCATGCACTGCAACAAAACTAATTATTAAAAATACTAAAAAATGCCACTTAAATAGTATTATAGTGATGGTTTTATATTAAGTGTCAATTTTTAAAAGTGCTACTTGGGTGATGTAGTAGGAAATTATAATGTTGGTCCTCAATCTTAGCTTCTTATTCTCGACTTTGCTCCCTAAATAATTTAGAGTTATAATATTGGTCCCTAAAATGTAGGGGTGAGCATTCGGTTAACCAATCTAAATTTCTCTCTAAAAATTGAGCCAAATCATGTTCAGTTTGGATGGATTTGGGTTTTTAATTGGTTTTAACCAAAATTGAACCATTCAAAATTAATTCGGTTTTAGTTCATTATAAACCAAACCGAAATCAGTTCAAGCTCCCTCCCCCTCATAAATACCATTTGAAAACCATGATAGGACTCATAAAAAAACATAAATTGGATTAATTATTTTTTTGGTATAAAAAAGCGTGATAAAATTTTGTTTGATAAAATATGTTTAATTTTAGATAAAAAGTTTGAATTGGATTATTTGTTTTTCTTATACCAAAAAATTTGTAAAAAAAATTTGCGTGATTACAAATTCAAATTCGATAAGTATTTGGTACCAACATATTTGATAAAATCAATTTTGATATATATATATATATATATATATCATAATAAGATGATGAGATCAATTTTATTTTAAAAAGTGAAGACAATTTAATTTAATTTTTTCTTCTCCCTTCTCCAATTTTACTTTTTCCCCCCCTTAATCGTTTCACCTTATCAAAATATTCTCTTTTTATTGATCCCTAAAACTTAAAAATACATTAATATTTATATTATTTTAAAAATTATATTTATTTATAAAATTTATTAAAACTACTAGCATATACAAAAGATATTCTCACACTTATATTTGATGATGTAGACACTTGATCATAATACTTAAAAAAATAAAATCAAAGAGCCAAATGGGTTTCCAGTTCAATTTAACTAAACTTAACCGATTTTTTCAATTTTTGGTTTGATTTCGATTAACCGAGTAAAAAAAATTGAACTGAACCAAAAATCAAATTACTTTAAATATAAACTGAAAATCGAACCGAACATACTTTGATTTAGTTCAATAAGGTTTGGTTTTATTTTGTTTAGATTTTTGGTCGGTCGGTTGTTTTGATTTTTCTTGCACAACCCTTCTAAAATGTCAACACTTTTTGTTGCGCACATAAAGCGGCAATAAGCCAAGCTAGAGAGTGGAAGAGTAGAACAATAGCCGAGCAGAGGAAGAAAAAAGAGTCTGAGCAACTCATTTCAGAGTCATGGAAGAGAGAACGAAGGCAGCATATATCTTTTCCAAAACCTCATTTACTTTGCAATTGTGGATATAAACTGAAGTCCAAATAACCCAAACGGGAGATACCATGCTTGCCCAAATCGTGGGGTATGTTTACGCAATTTTCTTTTCTTTTAATGTTTAAAATATATAATAACTAGAAGTTTTATTGATGGACTTGAAAATGAAGAGCGGATGCTGTCCTGCTCACAAAATTCAGCATGCATGCTTGATTGCTCAAACATTCTCAGCATAGCAAAATTCCAGGTCCCACAACATTACCCAGTCAAGCAATACCAATAATATTTAATAATACCCAGCACTAATATCCAACACAACACCATCTTTCAAACTGATTCATTACTCGATCAATAATGTCACATACTACGACAATATTAATTTAAAACAAAATCCAACAAATGCATCCTTACAAACTAAACAACAAGAATCATCCTTACAAACACCTCAATAGTAATATAACACTACAAACACAAAGACAACAAGATAATAAGACAGGATCAATATTCAAAAAGACAACACGAAGTAAAACTGAAAACTTGGATACAATTTCTTAAATCATCAATGAGCTTCACTTCTCTTAGAGGTAGAAGACTTGTTGGCACTACACTTTAGAAATTTTATTTTATTTTATTTTGAAATATTCATAAAGAAAATATAAACCATAAGTTTAAAAAGAAAAAAAGAGTATTATAATATAAAACACCAAAAGTACAAGTTTATGAAATATTTTCATCCACTGCAACAATATTAGTCACTAAAAACACTAAGAAATTACCACTTACATATCATTTAAAAGAATTTATATGGCATTTTAATATGTTACTCTGTGCTTGTTTAGTGGCATATATGTTGATTAACATATCATCAAAATATCTTCTGTGGTACTTTAACATGTCATTTGATTAATTTTTGTAATATTTTAACATATCATTTAATGTATTTCTTGTTGCATTTTATTAATTCCACAACAAAATTAATTAGTGACAATTATACATACAGCTATGTGAGGATAAATTATAATTTTGACACTCAAACTTAACCATTATTTGATTTTATTCCCTAAATAATTTGGAGTTATCCCTAAGATGTTAAAGTTTTGAAACTTTTCATCCCTATCATTAGTTTTGGATTTAAATGCATTGGAAAGTGGTAGCATATGACCACTCAAGGAGGGAAAAACATCAAGATTTAGGCATTGACCTGAATTCAGTTTATCCATTTCCCGTTTCGGACAAAGTACCTAAATGCTAACTTTCTTCCCAAAACATAAATCCTAAATCCCCAAAATTTTCTAATAAAAATTTTCACCAAATCTTCAATTTGCATATCCAATCGGCTTCTAAGTGCAAGTCTCCAATTTTCGTAGCTCTAAATTGCATAAATCAAGACCGGGAGGTTCATTATGCTTAGTTCACAGGATAATCAACAAAATAGCAATTAGAAGCAGGCATGCTCTGGATTTGACATCAAATTTCAGTAATAAATCTTTATCTTCTTTTATTTTATTTTGTTTCTTCATGTCAGTATGTCATATATATGATTTTTTGGCAAACTATTTCGAATAGTTTAATTTCTATTTCTTTTGTTTCTTCATGCCAATACGCTACGTAGGTGTTTATTTTATACTATTGATTTTTTAGTATTTCAATTTCTGTAGCTCGTTTGGTGTTTAGAGTTTTTATGATGTATGCCAATTTTATCATTCTATTGTTTCCAAGTATATAATTTTATATTTTAGGATTTAGAATTTATCTATTAAATTCTTGTTTATCAATTTATCTATTTCTTTAAATGATAATTTGGGTTGTTCAATTTTGTGTAGATTTAAATTTCAGTTGATTGTTGCTATTTTGGTTGCTTCTTTTAAAAAAATTGTTAAAACATGTAGCATATTAATAATATTAGGTGTTATAAGGAGACATAATGTTTTATATTAAAAATTCACCATGCTAGAATATTGAAACATGTTCCACATTGAGAGTACTTAGAAAAGTAACTAAAATACTTTGATTTTGTTGATGTAGATAAAAAAAGGCATGATCAATATGTGGGGTTATGCTAAGGAGTTAGGGTGCAATGAGAAGGGTAGGATTAGGCTTTGGCTTAGATATAGGAAAAATAAAAGAAAAAAACTTAGATAGACAATAAAAATGCAAAGAAAAAGATGTCGAAGTGTAAGATTTAAGGAATTACATACCTAAATCTTAAGAGGTTGAGATATACACATAGATTGCTTAATGAATCTATTATAATAGATAGGATCAAGTTGGTTTAGAGGATGTGAATGAGGATAGTAGGGATGGATTGAGTGATGGAGATGATTTCAGTGAGGACAAGAATTTGTTTTATTAGAGTGACTATGATATGGAGAAAGATGACAAGTTGTATGAGGTATGTATAGATCCGGAGGTTAAATTTGATGGGTCAAACAGGGATAAAACCATTAAAGTGAATGAATTTATTAGTGAAGACACTATGCTACAAGATTTATAAAGTGAGGAAGACTAGATAGGTATTGATGAAGATTTAGCTAGCCGAGGAGATTGGAGGGTAATACTCCATGTTTAATAACAAGAGAGAAAATAAAAATCCAAAATTTAAATTGGGTTTGATTTTTATTTCTAAGGATGAGGCTAATTTTCAATAGAAAACCACTACTTTAGGAGATGTACAATGGTCAAATTTCTTACGAATGACGTAATAAGATTGAGAGCCGTGTGTAAAAATAAAAAGGAATGTGGATGGTTTGTTTTTATATGAAAAATGCAGAAAAACAATACGTGGCAAATAAAGAGCTACAAACCTATCCACAATAAATGCTCATGGAATTGTAGCAACTCAAGCCTCAAATTTGGTCGGTTTAAAAGACTTTTTTGAAAAAGTTTAAGGAAAATCCAAATTCAAGAATATTTGATTTCAATAATAAAATTTGTAGAACTCTAAAGGCTAATGTTTCAAAATCACAAGCTTATAAAGCAAGAAAAAAGCTCTAAAATTGATAGAGGGAAGAATGGAGGAACGACTTAATAAAATTTGGAACTATTGCTTGGAGATTAAAAGAAGTAAGGCTCAATGGAGCTAATGAAACTAGTAGAAATACAAGGAACACAAAATAAAAGATTTCAAAACTTTCACATGTGCTTTTAAGCATGTAAACTTGAATTCAAAAATGCTTGTAGGCCTATCATATGAGTGGAAGGCTGCTTTTTGAAAGAGAATCATGGTGGTCAGTTATTATCAACAGTTGGGCTAGATTCAAATAACATTTTTCCACTTGCATGCACAACAGTTGAGAGTGAAACAAAAGATAGCCAAAGCTAATTTCTTAGTCTTTTGGATGGTAATATAGGTTTTCAAGACCAACCTACTTGACTTTCATGTTAGATAAGCAAAAAAGTGCCCATCCTTTGAATATTAGCAATCAAACACTAAAAATAGATTTTGTGTGAGGCACTTGCATACTACAATAGAAATATATGGTTTTACTGATCTAGCTATTAAAAATGTGTTGTGTCAATAGCTAAAGCAACAAAAAAGAATAGGGGACTTGAAAAAAATAAATGAGGAAGCATATTTGTGGTCAATGAAAAAGCCTCAACAAAACTAGTTTGATTTCCATTCAACCGATATGCAAGAGTTACATCCTATCGAATAATATCTGCGAGTGTTTCAATAGTTCATGCATGATGCTAGAAAAAAAATAAGTGATTTCATTGCTTGAGAGTATAAGAAACCTCTTAATGACTAGGATGCAAATTAATAGAGAAAAGACTACAAGACGGGATGGACCTATTTGCCCCAAGATTAAAAATGTTCTCGTTAAAATTACAAAAGAGGCTAGGAATGTATACTAATAAGCTCTGATGTAAGATTGACATTTTAACATAGTAGGACTATTTGACCAAAACACAAAATAGATGTATGGGAGAGGACATGTAGCTATGAAAAGTAAGATTTGACAAGAATGCGCTACAAACATATAGTTTCAGCTATATGGTGCAAAAATGAAAAACCTAAAGCGTACCTGCACTAGTGTTATAGTGTGGATTCGTACTTAAAAATGCCATGAAAATGCCATTTTTTGCATTAATGAACCTAATTTGTGGTCTAAAAGTACAAATGGACCTCATTTGCCACCTTTATACAAAGAAAAGGTTGGTAGGACCCAAAAGATGAGAAAGAGACAGCTAAATAAGTCCGCAACATTTTCTAATCCTAGTGGGCTCATAGATGTTAAAAGAACAAATAAAGCAACATCATGAACTATTCATGAAGATGTGGTAAGAATTCAAGCTTCAGTTACTAGAAAACCAATATAGAAAATCACAATTTTGTCAAATTACATTTACAAATACTGAATTCTAATTACCTTTTAACTAACTATATTGTAATGATTTTTCAAGTTAGAAGGCCACAAAAAAAATACAAATTTGAGAAAGTCAAACAAAGTTGTCTTACTAAAGGTTGCTATGCTTCTTTATATTAAGTGAAAAAAAGAGTTAAGTTCTTCTCTGCACTAACTAATAGTATTTGTTGTAGATTAATTAATCATCTATAAACCATACATTAATGATTATGAAAGGAGGAATGAATTTCCACTGCAAAAAAAATATGCTTTTTACTACAGTTAAATATGTATAGTAAATAGTAATTGAGTGTAGTAAAAAGTTATTAGCTATGCTTGTGCTACACTTTTCTTGCTGTAGACATTGCAAGTGAGGTAAAAGCATAGCTACACTTTTTTCACCATGGTAATTGTCGTTTGTTACGAAATTATCTTTAATTAGAACAAATTTAATATGTGGTAGAAAAGTAATCAAATACATCACTATCTTTCACTACAATTAAAAAAGTGTAGTATATAATAGTTAATTACCACACTTCAAAAAATATAGTAAATACTTAAATAATTTCACACTACAATTAAATTTAGTTAAAAAGAAAATTGTTTTGAGGACTTTTGAGGCTACTTTTTTTATTTATACACACACACACACACACACCATGAGTTCATTAATACTCAAATTCTTAATCTTACATTTACATATGTGAAGATAATGCTACTAGGCCAATGGCCATTTGTTGCTAATTAGCTAATTTAAATATATTAATTAATTAATCAATTTTTTGACAATAAAAATTATTGGAGGCAAATTTTTATTTTATCTCAAAACTTGAATTTTCCTACTATTTTAATGTACTTCACTAACTAGCTAAATTAATTATTTGATTAATTAATCAAATATTTTTTAATAATAATTGTAGTAAAATTTTTATTTTACCTCTAATTGTATTAATTAAAACCATGAATAATTAAGAATTTTTTGGAGGGTTTTATTTGTTAATTTAGAATACAATTAATTAATTGATTTTTGAATAATAAAAATTAGAATTGATTTTTTTTACCTTATATATTATTGATTAAACATAGCTTTCAATATATTTTACCTTCTTTTTCTTAGAGAAAAATTTTGATTTAAGACCTTAATCTTGCTACCAAACTTTCATAAATTTTGTTGTTTTTACTTTACTAATGAAAAAGTGTGGTAAATTATCATCTTTTTGCCATGATTTATGTCAATTTATAGTAAATATAATATATTATTCACCACATATAAAAAGTCATATTAAATAAATACATTTTTTACTATGATAAGGTGAAGTGTAGTATTTACTATGATTTTTACCACACCTTTGAAATTTTATACTACCATAGAAAAATCATAGCAAATAGTCCTTTTTTACTACGTTATTTTTAGTGAAGTAAAAAATATTGTAACAAAAAGCATATTTTCTTATAGTGTTCCATCACAGTTTCCAATTTGAGATTATGTATCTAAAATATATCCAAAGGTGATTCTTACAAGTTGGAGCTAAATCTGGTATCAAGTCTAGCGCATCCAAGTTTGGTATCAATGAGTCTTCTGCCTCCTAGATAAGTGAAGCTCACGGATGATTTGAATAAACTGCATCTAGTCTTCAATTTTAGTTTTAGTTCCAGTTTATTTTGTCTTGTTAAATATCAATATTATCTTATTATATTGGTATTCTAGATGATTTTATTATATTGCTGAATATTATTATTGATATGTTTATAAGGATTACTCTTATTGTCTAGTGTGTAAAGATACCCTTGTTGGATTTTATTTTAAATTGATAATTTTTGTTGTGTTGGATATTATTAATTTAAGTAATGAATCAGTTTGAAGGATATTGTTGCGTTGGATATTATTTCTTTATATTGTTGGTATTGCTTGGCTTGGTAATATGTTGGAACTTGGAATTATGTTGTGCTAGAAATGTTTGAGTAGTCAAGCATACATGTAGCACATAGTGCACTAAGTGATGGAAATTTTAGACAAGATATTATGCTCTTAGTGCAGTAAGTATGGGAACTTAGTGAACAATACAACATGCTTGCATGCAACACATAATGCACTAAGTTTTGGTATTATTGGAGCATGATAGTATGCAGTTTAGCGTACTAAGTGCGACAATGTTGTGATTAGGACAACCAACATACGTATGGGTGTGTAGAAAAAATCAAAATCAATTGAATCAACTGACAATCAGAAAAGTCGAACTAAGCCGAACTGAATCAAACCAAACCGAAGTATGTTCACTTTGGTTTTTGATTATATATTACAGTTCTCAATTCAATTTGATATTTTTGCCCAATTAACCACAATCAAATCAATAATAAAAAAATTTCAATCCAATTTAGTTTTGGTTCAGTTAAACCGAACTAAACCATTAGTTGATGATTTTTTTCAATATTACTTATTATTTTATTTTTTAATTTCAAAATTCTAAAATTGAATTATGTAAAATTCGAAGTCAAACCCTCATTTCTTCTTAAGTCCCACTCACCTGCCCGCTGCTCATTATTGTTTGTACTCTTTCTCACCACTTATAGTCACAAGTCAGCAATCATTACTCACCACAATCAAGAGCTAACCACAACACAAGCACAATAGCACCAAGCTACTTGTGCTCACATAACAATCATTTATGCTAGTTGCCAATAGCTTAGCATGTAGTACACAAGTACACAACCCTAAAGCCCCTCACCAACACCATTGCCCACAAGCTTATGCCCATCCCAAATAGCCCTGTAGTAGGACCAAGTAGCATCATCTACCACTCGCTATAGCATAGCTACAACCACTTGCTAGTGCACAAGCATAATCGATTACCTAGCCTACTCGCAATCTACTAGCCTCGCACAGCCCCTAGGCCCCCAAAAGCACCAATCGATGAACCTCACAATCGGAACTAAAATTTAATTGATTTTAATTGGTTTAGTTCAAGTTTTAACCAAAGTCGAACTAGTAAATTCGATTAATAACCTAAGTGAATTGAACTATTTTAGGTTTATTTTTGATTTTGCATTTTGAAAAATGAAAAATTTTGGTGAATTGACTACATTATTCAATTCGATCAATTTTTATTTGAATGCACACCCTTAAGCATACGTGTAGCACTTAGTGCACTAAGTTTTGGAAACCTATGAGTAGGATATTATGCATGTAGCTTAGTGTGCTATGTTCTAGCTTTATTTATTAACTTGAGCATGCAATACTTATGCATTGAAATTGAAAACATGCATTACCAACTAATAAAACTCATAATAAAGGAAAAATTCTTCTACTTCAACAACTTTACAATGTCATTATGAACTTGGGATATCAAATACAAAGCTAAACTAAATATTATTCTACCTAACTTAACAATAAAAATTACAAATTAAATCAATTCTAAACTAGCCCCTAAGTCATAGTAATGTAACTCTATTTTCAAGCATTGACACTTTCATTTTCATCACAACAATAGGAATCAACAAGACAATAATTGCAAGGGAAACAAGCATCAGTTTCATTTTTGTGGTACATTACAGTCAAAATTTTCAAGTTTTTCTTTCTATTTTTGTTGGCATCTTTTTCTTGATCCAATTTCTCTTCTTTTGTCTTAGGGTGTGCAACTTCTTCCTCCAAATCATTTATTATTCTAAGCAATGTAAGAATGAAAATATTTGCTCTGTCACACATTTTAGGATCCCACCTTTTGAAGACACCACAACATCCTATCTTCTTTTCAAGTTCATTGATAAAACTTCAAGTTAATTATATATGTTTTAACCATTAAGATAAAGAAAATTACTTAAACATACCTCATAATTGGGCAAGCATGATATCTTTTGTCTAAGTTATTTGGTCCCCATGATGTTAACAATGGTAGCTCATTTCCACAATTACACATTAATAAAGGTTTTGGAGAGAATCTATGGTTTGCACTCTCTCTTCTACATATGTTAAATGAGAACTCAATTTTCTTCCTCTAATATGTTATCATGATGCTGCCACTTGGTATGTTGTTGCTTAGTGTGTAGAATGGTAAAAAATGGAGCAAAATAGAAGGATAGCACACAACTAAGCTGTTCGATAGGAAAATCATAACCTCATTTATACAATCTTGAGGCTCCACACTGGTAGGTTCCTGCCACTTGAACATCATACTTTAATAAATAAAAGCTAATACTACTAAACCCAACACAACCTTTTTACCACAAGCAGGGTCACCTATTTGAAGAAAATTAAGAGTTTAGCAACACGCACTTATATAGCAAACATATTGTTAAGTCCCTGTTAGTATTAATTTTAATATCATATTTGGAACTTAACAAATAATTTTCTTGTTTAAAATATTAAAATTCCTTTACTTATTAGTGAAAATTTGGAATTACAGGAACACAAGTGGAGAAATTATAAAAAGGGACAAACTGACACAAGTTGGTGGGAATGCTAACAGGATGACACTTTATGATCTAATCAAGGACAGGCAGAAGATTCTTATTATTTTATTTGAGTTATATTCTAATTAGGAGATTCTCTTAATCATTATAAATAGGCCTTTTGAAACTTAGTTAAAGGATCAATTTGAATTTTCTATTTTGGAGATTAGAAGTTTCGTGAGAACTCAAGATTTGAATGAGGACAAAGTGGAGATCAAATTCGTCTAGGAATAAAGTTACTTGTTCTCCTTTTATTTATTTATTTATTTTTTAATTTTGGATTTAAGATGATATTTCATTTTATTCATGTTTTGTTTGACAATCCAATCATCAATTAATTTGTTATTCTAGGATCGTGATGGATTCTTTCAAATAAATTGATGCATAATTTTCTCCCATGAAATTAGTAGCACTTTAAGTTATTTTTTTTTATTGTGTGCTTTTTCTATTTGATTGTTTGATCAACAATCAAGTGCATGTTTAAATTCTAGAGGAGTCTTGGAAAAGAAAATTTAGGGATTGATTGATAATAGAAGATGTTAGGATTAATTATTCAAATCGATAAATTAATTAATTTATGAGTAGGATAGTAATATACCTATTTGCCTTGGCTAGTTAGTTGAGTGGTACAACCCTATCCATAATTTAGTTAATTCACATAGGAATATAGTGAATTGAATAAATTAGGAGTTTGAATGCCGATAATTTGAAAGAACCCCATAATTGTATAAGACTTAAGACAAATAACTTATTATTAATTTCATTGGGAGATAATTATGTAATCAACCTATTTGATTAGTGAAACATAATTCTAGGCTTTCATATCCTAGTAAAAAGTTTAGTCAGTACATTTGTTTTTGTTTTATTTCCATTAGTTTAAATTCCTACTTAATTGATTTTCATTTGAATAAAACAAGTGTGTAATAAGTTAGTAATTAGTAGTGAAAATTTAGTTTCTCATGGAATCAATACTCTTCTCATCACTTTTTTACTTGTTGCGATATATGCACTTGCATGATTGTTTTCATTATTTGTTTTGCACACAACACACATCTTGATAGCCGCAAAGTTAAAAAGAGAGCATATTATTCCAAGCTGAAAAAACCTAACCCATTAGAGAAATGGCTAATAATATGGCCATAACCCATTTTTGACTTACTCATTATTGGAAGATGAACAAAATCTTTTCCGCCATCTCACTATTGAATAGCAAGCTAGTTGGAAAAAACCTAATAATAGTGTACATATATATATTCCTAGTAGGGTAGAGGTCCCTGGACTCATGGCAAAATGAAAATAGTTGTCTACTATTTTCCAGAGAAATATCAAAACAAGTTTGCACACTGATTGACTCACTTGAATTATCACCAAGATGCTTAGTCTTTGCTAAACCTACACATAAGTCACCTCCACCCACTTGCCCTAGTGAACCCATTTCTAATAAATGAGGGATATAGTTAACCAAGTCCAATTCCAAAAGACCACCATAAATTTGTTTACGAAGCAGATTAGAATATGCTTACCCTAAGCTCTTCCAGTAGTTGGTCTTTAGAAGAGTTCTAACTAGTAAGTAGGCCTACAATAAAGGTGCTCCAATTGGGATCACAAGTTCTTTTACCTACTATAAAGGCGCTCCAAATGGGGTCACAAGTTCTTTTATGATTATAGCCATAGGATGAAGGAACATATGATGAGTTACTTCTTTTCTTTCTTTTCTTTTCTTTTTTTAAGGTTCTTCATTTGAGAGAAAGAGAAATAAGAGCATAGAAGTGGCAATTGAATGAGAAGTGAGTAGTGAAAGGTGAGAAAGTAGAGAAAAGATGTCGTGCACAACATATTGCCTAGCATGTGCTATGAATAGATTAACTGTTAGATACGTAAAAATTAACAGATACTTATTAGATTAGTCGTGTATTCATATTTTCGCCACCAAATTTAGAAAATAAATGTATGTAGGCATGCTCATCCAAACTAGCAATGATCAACTAATCTACATCAAATTAGAATTTCGATCAAGCCTAGTGGAGAGTATTAGTTGCATCTACAAAAGTAATTAGTTGAGGCCTAGTAATAACGCCCAAGTACAAGCAAAATGAAAGAGTTAGACCACCAAAGCTTGAGACAAGACTACTTATCTGCAACCCAACACATCAAAAAAGCAATAAGAACAAATATCTTTTGCAAGTGAGGACTACATCAAAGAGAGTCTCTACAAACCCAGGAGAATCTACAAAGAAACCACTATGTTGGGATTTTTTGTTTTTGTATTATTTAAAGCACAATGCAATTCTTGATCAACAAAGCAATTATTACTTCAATTTGATTTTCTCAAAATTTTTCATAGTTACAAGTTGATCTTGCACTCAATCTTTATTTTACAATCAAACACTTTGCACGCAATATTTATATGTGAATTTCAATTGAATCTTTGTTTCTTATTTAATTTCTCTATACAATTCTCACATGAAATTAATAGTACATACATAAATTTGTTCTATTGGAAAATCCTATGGGCGCACAGGTGAAGAACTTTAAGTATTTTTGTTTTTTTGTTTTTAATCTGTGAAGATAGTGATTGGAACTTGAAAGTTAACAATATCATGTTAACTTTTTAAAATGATATTGATCAAATGATTTGGTAATTTTGGGAAGAAAAATTTTATTTTAAGAATAGAATATTATTTTAAAATACTCAAAAGCAGAAGAAATTAGCTTGAAATGGAGGTTTTCTTTTCGAATTTGTGAAAATTTAACTTTAATTAGTTTCAAGTCATACTAATTTGAACTCAAGATTTTTTTCTTTTTTTCTTTTTTGAAGTTAGAAGTAAGACACTGAATATTTAAAAAGTTTCCAATCTATTTAAATTAGTATTTTCAAAATCGCACCGTACCAGTTGATTGGACATTCGAATTGGTGACCAAAGGTCAATTTGGTTCGAATGAAGCTTGAAAATCGGGGACTAATTGAATTAATCAAAATAGGTCAAAAATCGATTCAATCAGTTGTAGTTTTATGATTTGATGACCAGTTCATTTATTTTTCTACTTTCTTAAAAGTTTAAAAATTAATTTTTTTTTAAAAAAATGTAATATGAAAAAAGGAATTATGAGTTGAAGATGATGACTAAAGATTTTGGACATATAGTTTTTTTAAACATAAATTTATTTCTTTGAAATTTAATAAAGTATTAGTTATTTGTGATGATTCGGTTTAATTTGCTATCTTATTTTAATCTCTCTTAGATTATATTGAATATTTAGTATGGAAGAACTTGTTTTTTTTTCTTGGATTTAAAGCATGAAGCGGATAATTACTTAAGTTAATGTTGAACATTATTTTTAATTAAATTATTTATTTGCAGTTGACTAATTGTAAAGTAGTATTTCTTTTAAAAGAACAACTTAAAGGTGAGTCAGAATTGTGATGAAGTCTAATTTTGTGAGTAGGGTTTTTCCTATCAATTAGAGATGTGGATTGACCAAAAAGTTAGGCTTAGGGAGTAGCTAAAGATGTAGGTCGAATCCTACAACCAAGAAACACACGTTAGGCTAGCTAGTGGGCCTTTGATCAAGATCCTTCAATGCTTATGTTAGGAAGAGCACATCCAAAAAATAATTTGGTAGAGTAATGAATTATGAGAAATGGGAAAAGCATACTTTTATCTCTAAAATGAGGGTATTTATAGTATTCACTAGGGGTCGAAAAAATAGTATTCTCCCTACCATTTGACAATGCTCCTTGCTTTTTTGCAGGGGCATTACAATTCTTTTGGAGTTAGTAGACTGATATCTTCTTTGGTCGCCCAAATATCAGGGGTAGTGTTACTATCATTAATATGAAGGTGATGGGTTGATAGTGTCATTAATGCAAACAGGATGTTGGTTTAGCCATATTAAATACGGATATGACCAGTGATAGGTATTTTTATGAATGCAGCAGCCACTAGGGATGTCGTTGCTATGTATCTACTTGACCATAACTAGTCTAAAAAGTTAAAGTTGTGAGCCTTCACGAGGTTTTTGTTACTTTTTTTGAGGTTGATGTGTCTCTCTCATGGTTGATGCCAAATGCCTGCACTTGGGCTCGTCTAGTTGATTTGGACTTGACAATAATGTGTCTCTCTCATGAGTCCTGTCCATTCCTCAATCTAATCAACCTAGTGGAAAAGGGATTGAGGAGTAGTGTATTCTATCCTGAGAATTTTAAATTTTGACCAAGTTTTTAATGGCACCAATTACTAAGCAATTTTGGGTTGTTATCTCGAGCAATTATATGCAGTGACTGGTAGTTATGCAATAAATAGCCAATGGCTGGTCAATTTAATGGTTGGTTGCTTAGGGGTGGGCTATAAATAGTCTCTTTGACTGCTTATTTACAACTTTTGTTGTGACCTTACAAGGTCAAGCTAGGGAAATAACATTTAAGTATTACCAAAATTCTAGCCAACTATTTCCTTGCATTCTTGTTGTGTATAACTTGCGCTTCATTTCTTCGTAAGTCCTTTTGCCTTACTTAGTTCATTTTTATTGATTTTTTTTCAATATTTCTTACCATAGAATGGCTAAGGTTGTTGAGGGAGATAGGAGCAAGGTGAGTGACTCTGAAGCTACTCAATCATCAAGGATTTTGACTAGTGAAAGTAGTGAATCCTCATTGAATTTGTCAAGTCGTAGGGTGAGTACTTCCATTGATTTAGGGAGGGGGAGCAAAGATGAGTAGGAGATAAAGGTTGAGGAATTGGGTAGGCCATTCCTGTGATCAATGAGGCTGGACCATCAATTCCAGAAGTTGATAAGGTAGGGCCTTTCGGTGAGGCCCTTTAACCTCCAGTGTGAAAGTAGATATTGTTTAAAATAGCATATTATGACAAGATAGTATCAAAGATAACCTAGAATGATATAAGGTTGATTAGGTAAAAATATTATATTCCTAAAAAGTCTGAGTTGATCAGACTTAGGGCATGGGATAAGATGAACAAACCCCCAGAAGAGTGTGTCGCTGTGTTTGAGCATTTATTGAAGTGTGGTCTTAGATTCCCAATTGCTCAACCTATGGTTGACCAATTAATAGGTCTTCGAGTTTGTGTTACTCAATTGTTGCTTATCAATTTCTCGATATGGTATAGTTTTGTAGTTCTAAGGTTGATCCATAACCAACCTTTCTCTTTAGTAAACTTGAGCAATTTATTCCATCTTTCTATGTCTCAGAAATTAGGAAGTACTGAGGAGTCGGGCTTCTACTATTTGGCCATCTGCTATTGTTAAAAATCTTTGTGACCCACTTTTCTTCTCATGGTCAAGCCTGGAAGAAAAGGTATTTCTTTGTACGCCTCTTAATGGCGGGGGTTTTAATATCCCTAGGGGTTGGTTAAAGGGATAGGTCAAGATGTCTGGAAATGAAAATTCAACTTGGCATAATTGTTTTATTCAAGGTATGATTGACTTTGGAGAGATAGAGATGGCCGTGTTTACTAAAGAGGGGAATTTGGTGTTGGTGGGTTTGTTGACTGCCCCATTAAGGTTGCTTCCCAGTGCATGCCTAGTTAGAGTTGATATGTTTTTATTTGTTGCTTTGGCAAGTTTCTTATTGATATCATGCTTTCATGTTTTTATTTTTTGGGCTTGTCGATCAAGAATAGAGCATGCCAATTAGCAATTATCACATAGCAAAAGGCTACAAAGTGGCAGAACGCAGTGACTGTACATCGAGAGGCTGCTTTTACTATTGCTCAATTTAGTCATACATCTCCAACAACTCCACTGGCTATCGTTTAAAGTGTGATCGAAATAGCTAGCCTCATGGTCTAGCTAAAGAAGAAGGCCACCACTATAGATCGGCAGAGTCAACCTACCCCCGCAAAGAAGACCACAGTTGAGAAAGGGAAGGGAAAAGTAGTCAACCATAATAAGGACACTTATCGGATGTTGTTCGACAAGGAGCTATTTAAGCTGTTAAGTTTCTTGAGCTGCGTTTTAGGTCTAGGATTGGCTTGTCTAATACTTTTTCCATGATATCTGTGGGGTCGACAGGTGTGACTCAATTGAAGGTGTTAACAGCTAGTCTTTTTGTCAAGGACTAGAGAAAGATTCTCAACATGTAGTAAGTTGATACCTTAAAGGTATTTGCTTATCTTGTTAACATGGTAAGTTTTTGCTTTGTCTATTTTAATATTGAGATTTGTGTCTTTTATTAAATAGTTTTACTACTTGTTGCAAGTTGGGGATTCGAGCTACAACTTGTATCAATGATTTGAGCTTTCCTAAGCCTATAACATGAAGTTGGAGAAGAATTTTGAGCGATTGGAGAAAGAGCAGTCTGAACTTTCAAACACTAAGCTCCAATCTTTAAAGTCAAAGGTTTGGGAATTGGAAAAGTGGATCAAGGAGAAAGATATAGAGCTATTAGCTATTGTTGAAAAGAAAAGTCATATGGAGGAGCTATTGAGGAGATTGAGATTCGAAGCTTAGGAGGCCTCTCTTTCTAGTCGGGCATGAAGACATAAGAGTTGCATTCATTATGCTAAGGCTGAATTCTTTAAGGTATTGCTCAACATTCACAAGGAGGCTGTACAACAATTCATGTTAAGCCCTACCTTCATTGATGCTAGCGTGGTGTTTAGCATGGAAGACATAAAATAGGTATTCGAAAAGGTAATGCCACAACTAGAGTTCTTGGGTTACCAAATTTGAGAAGAAAATAAAGTTTGACTAAATGTGCTGAAGAATGAGTAGCTCGATGATTATACTAAAGATTTTCCCGCTAAGGCGACGGAGGTCCTTACTTATCCAAAGGCTCTAGAGGTGGGGAAGGAGTTCCAATTTGTTAGTAATTTTGCCCTTAACATTAAAAATAAGGAAGTGGACATCGCAATGTACTTCCCAATTGTTAAGCGCCTATTTCTGGGTGACAAGGTTGGTCATTCTCGTCCTATAGGTGTGTTTACCTCTGGACCAGAGTAAGAGGTTGAAAGTCCACCATTGGTTATGACAATTAGCACCATTGATGAGGACGAGCTTGAGAAAGCTGTAGATACGGTTGCGATAGAGGCTACTGCCCGAGGTGGGAAGGGTAAGGGGGCTAGGTTGAGCTAAAAAAATTTCTTATTATCTCTGATCATTGTAGTTTTAAATATTACGACAATGTATAGCCCTGATGGGCTTTTGAACAATTTGACTTTTATTTTCATTAATGTTGGATATTGGGATAATTTGTACTTGAATTAAAATTTTGTTTCGTCGATTTTGCATTTCTGCATGCTTTTAGCTATGTGATCATTTTTATGCAATGTCATAGCACTATGTTCGTGATTAAATGATCGACCTTTTGAGGTTGGCATATATATCTTTTGTTAACTAGTTTGAAATGAGAAGTTGAGTTCCTATTGTAAAAGAAGATTATAATTGTGCATTTTTTGGGAAGATTGGACCTAATGCATCTTGAAATAATTAAATGAGATTATGGGATCTCATTTTACACATAGAATTTCTTCAAGTTTGTCACATTCCAAGGTTAGGGTAGCTTATTTCCATCCACGTCAGCTATGATGTAAGAGTTGTTTTTAGCTACTTTGATGGGCCTTCCATTTAGGGTTGAGTTTTCTGGTAGCCTTTGAAACTTCAACCTTTTTAGGGAAAAGGTCCCCGACTTGGAAGTTTCTTGGTCTAACTCGCTTATCATAATGTTTAGCCATTTTCAATTTGTAATTTTATATTTTTATGTATGCTTGCTGTCACCACTAATCAATAGTCTCGAGATCAAGTAGCCTCTCAGCCTTTTTGCAGATTAGATAATAGTAAATTATCTGAGCTGTATGTTGTAACAATTTTGCTAGGACTACTACTTCTGAACCATAGATTATATTGCAAGGGCTATGTACTATAGCAGTTCTTAGAGTCGTCTTGTAGGCCCACAATACTCTTTGGAGGTCATCTGCCTGATTTCTTTAGAACTTTTTGGTCGAGGTTTGGTATAGTCTAGGATGGTTCTATTAGTGACCTCTATTTGCTCATTTGCTTGTAGGTTGCTTACGAATGTAAAGTGTTGTCGTATCCCAAGACTTTTACACCAATCCCTTGCATTTTTGCTTTAGAATTGAGTTTCATTATCTAATATTAAAACTTTTGGTAAATCAAAATGATAAAAGATGTCTAGCAATAAGAAGCTTCTTATTGCTAGACTATTATCTTTGGAACAACTTCCACTTTGACCCATTTTGTAAAGTATTCAACTGCAACTATCATGTATTTATTTTAACCTATAGCTTTTGGGAAGGAGCTGACAATGTCTATTCCCCACAGGTCGAATGGCCATATGATTTTAACCAACACTAGAGTTGAAACTGGCTGATGATTGATATTGGCGTGCATCTAGTAGGATATGTACTTTCTAGCAAAGTTGACTGAATTTTTGAGTAAAGTCAGCTAAAAATAATCATGCCTTATAACTTTGGGGGCTAATGGTCATTTGTCAGAGTGGTTTCCAGAAAGTCCTGCATAGATCGTTTCTAAGACCTCTTTGGCTTACTTTGACATCATGCATCTTAATGAGGGCTAGATATAGACATATTGTATAATTGGCCAAACTCATTGAGGGTGAATTTGGCTACTCTTCCTTTTAATCTCTGAGCCTCTGCTCCATCTTTTAGTGCCTTAGCCTCCTTTAAATAAGCTCTAATGTTATCTTGAAAATTAAGAGGTGATTTCTTAACTTCTTATATTTGGTTTTGGTTAAGACTTTTATGGTAGGCTTGTCTGCGACCAAGAATATAATAGTTCTCACTGCAATACCTCTATTCAAATTAGCAAATTTAAACAGGGCATCTGCTCTTTTGTTGTTTGACTTGAGGAATTGGTTAAGTGTGAATTTTTTGAACTGTTATTGCAATTTGTTAACCTCTGAGAGGTATCTGTTCATGGATGTTTCCTTCATTTCAAAGTTGCCTTTGAATTGCTCAGCAACCAATTGGGAATCCATGATAGCCATTAAATACTTGACTTCCATGTCTATGGTCATCCTCATACTTGTAATAGGGGCTTTCTATTCCACTTCATTGTTGGTGACTGAATAGTCAAGTTTGATACCTGCTCCACCTATGGAGGACATCGCTGATCCATCGACATGCAAAGACCAAATGGTAGCTGTGCTCAACTACTACAAGGAGATCAATGTGCTCAGCTACAAAATTGACCATAATTTAAGTTTTAATAGCTGTTTAGGGTTGGAATTTAACTTCAAACTCTCCCAACTTAATGGCTCGCTTGGTTAGGCTCTTTAACGTGTTTGATTTCTAGAAACCTACTTTAGGGGCTTATCAGAATGACAATATAGAGAGACAAGAAATAATATCACAATTTCCTTGTCGTCATGATCAAAGCAAAGGTAAATTTTTTGATCTCTAAATAGTTATGTTTAGGACCTTGCAAAGCTTTGCTGATGTATTATTTAGGTTGGTATGTACCTTTCTCTGTAGGCACACGAACTAAATTTACTATCGCCGTTGAGACTGCAAAATAAAGGTACAAGACCTCTCTGATTGAAGGTTTAGCAAGCATTAGGGATGTATTATTTAACTCAACCAGAGCTTGATCGCATTCTTCCATCCATTGGAACTTTCTTACATTTTTGAGAAATTTGAAGAATGGCAAGCTTTTATCTGCAAGTCAGGCGATAAATCGACCTAAGACTATGATCGTTCTAACAAGTCTTTAGATGTCCTGATCGTCTTTAGTAGTGAGATGTCTTGAATTGCTTGATTCTTTTGTGGGTTAACTTTAACACCTCATTGGTTGATCATGTAGCTTAAGAATTTATCTCCCTATACCCCAAACATATATTTGTTTGGGATGTTTGGGTTAAGTTTCATTCCAAAGGCTCTCAATATAGAAAATGTATGGTTGAGGTTGGCTACATGGTTAGCCTCCTTCTCTGTTTTTACAATCATGTCATCAGCATAGACTTTGATTGTCTTGCTAATCTCATTTTTGAACATAAGGTTTACTAATATTTGGTAAGTTTTTCCTGCATTGTTTAGGTTGAACGGCATGACTAGAAAGCAACATAAGCCATTTGGGACCACAAAAAATGTTTTTTCCTTGTCCTCAGGGGCTATGAAAATTTGATAATACCTTTGGAAAGAACCATCATATTTAAAAGGTCACAACTTATAGTTGATCAATAGTAGCTAAGGGTCCTTAGGACATGCTTTATTCAAATTGATAAAATTATTGCACATTCTCCATTTGCCCTCATTTTTAGGGACAAGGACTGCATTACATAACCAACTAGGATATTGAATTTGTATAATGTAGCCTACCTCTAAAAGCTTGTTGACTTCTTCTTAAATGATTTGGCATCTTTCTGTATTAAAGGTTTTAGTTTTTTGCTTCACTGATTTGCATGAGGGACCACATTAAGGTGATGGACAATAATCTGAGGGTCGGTTTCTTAGAGGTCAACGGCCTTCCAAACAAAAATGTCAACATTCTTTCTAAGAAAGTAGACCAGCATGCACTCTATGTTGTTACCTAGGTTAGTGCTGATCCTTGTGGTCTTGTTGGGGTTCCCAAGTTCCAATTCAATAACTTGGAATTCTTCGATTGGCTCGACTATGGTCTCTTCTCTTTTCTTTTCTTTTTGTTTATTTTTCCCTCCTTGAGTTTCATTACTAGCATGTCCCCCAAAGGTTTTAGTTTTGATCGAGGTTTCTACTCATTTACTTCCATCGAGATAGTATAGCATTGCAAGGCTTCTTTTATGTTGCAGAGAAGTTCTCTAGTCCCTACCATTGTTGAAAATTTGACTTTCATGTGATAGGCCAAAAGAACTGCTCTGAAATCATTCAATGTTGGCCTCTCAGTATGGCATTATAAGCAAAAGATGCATCAACCACCATATAGCTATTCATCAAAATTTGCCATTAGGCGCTTCACCTAATGAGGTAGACAAATTTATAGACCTTACTAGGATAATTTTAGATTCTTTAAACTTTACAAGTGGGATATTGATCGACTCAAACTTAAGCTTGCCCAAACTTATTCTTTCCAAGGTCGATAAGAAGATTATGTTTACTAAGCTACCATTATTGACCAATATTTTTCTAACTTCAAAGTTTGCAATTTCAACGGCTACAACTAGAGGGCAATCTAACTGTTGTTGGTTTCTTAATGTCCTAAGTGTGGAGGTCGGAATCTGAAAAAGGGATTGTGCTAGTGAAAAAAGGGATTGTGCTAGTGGACAAAGATTTGGTTGATTCAAGCCACCATTGGATCTGCATCCTTGCTGATTTAGAGTCCCCCTCAATTGGTTTACCTACGATGGTATCAATCACATCTTGCAAATGAGGGCAATCATCCTTAGCTTTCTTTTTCCTTTTGTCATCCCTTTTTGGGCTGACTGATCTTTCTCTATGGGGATCTGATCGGTCATGCCTTCATTTTGTCTTGCCTTTTGGTCAACAGACTTTTTCAGATGGCCTTTCATTATAAAGTTTAAAGTAGTCTTATGTGTCATGAGTCTTCTATTTGTGGAAGTGGCATACTTCTTGGAGTTTTTCATAGCAATTACTCATTAAGCTTTTTGGGCTTCTTGAGGAGATTACCATTTTAGATGGCAAAGAGAACCTTCTTCCTAGGTGTGTTTAACAGAGTGTAGTTGTGGTACCTTGTGATAGGAGATCGGTGATCATCTCTCTATTGCTGTCATCTTTCTCCTTTCATGTTTTCTTATTGTTCTCCAAGTTCCCATATTTCATGTTGTTTATCTCTTCTTAGGTCATGTACTTACCTCTCTACAAGGTTAAAGATTTCATTTATTGTTCACGATCTTTCTCTAATGAAAACATTGGCACATTCTTTGTGCTTAAGCCTTAAAAACGGTACGTTGGTCAAGAATTTGATTGTGATTGTTGATTTTTAACACCTTAATGTTGAATTAGATAGAGAAGTTCCAAAATGACTCTCCTTTATTCTATTTTATGGTGTGGAGCTAAATGTGGGGGAGTGTAGCTTTCCTTCTATAGACAAACTAGTGGAGAAATTTATCACACAGTTGGTCATGAAAGTAGATTGGCACGGGTTCCAACTTGACAAACCACTCAAGGGCAATTCCCTAGAATGTAGTAACCAATTATTTGGTATGAATGTGCTCATTATGGTCATAGGGTTGCAATATTTGTTCAAACTATAGATAATGTCCATTGGGGTTGGTGGATTCATCATATCTAGGTAGATCGATCAAGATCTTAGCATTGATTGCCATGCGCTCCTTTATTATCTCTTAGATGAATGGTAATTCTCTCACCCTGCGAAGTCAAAGAACATTGTTGACTTGCGAATTTCTTTTAGTATTCTGCCTCAAGATTTCCTCTAAGTGTCTATTGAGCTATTGAACCTAATGTGATGCCTTTTCCCATTCTTTTCAATCACTTGGGATAAATTTTTGCTTCGTTAAGGTCTTTGTCGTTTGACACTATCACGTTGCTAGGCTTAGTTGGGTCAAGTACAGTATTCAACAGAAATTGTGACCTCTTTGCAAGGTTGTTGTGGACCTCGTCTCGAGGAAAATGCCCTAGACTAACATCACATTTATTGGGATGACAACATGTTTCATCTCTTACCCTCTTATCCCATGGGGGCCTTTCTTCTTAGTGGGAAAGATATAAGGTGGCGCTAGTGACAGCCATAGGCTGGTTATTCTATCTTTGGAGCACTACTGATAATTGTGTTGAAAGTTGACATGATATCAGATCACTTCTTATTTGCATATGTTGTGATATTGTCAAAGTCACCACTTGCTCTTGCTAAGAACTCAATCCTACTGCATCCAGGGACTACTGTGGCTGTAGAGACGGCTGGGAAGGTGGAGGTGAAATGTGATCACTCTGCCTTTAAGATGTGATGTGCCTAGTGTTTATCATTTCCAGAGTTGTAGATTTAATATTCCACAGGCAGCTCCAATGATGAAGTCTAATTCTATGAAAGGGGCTTTTCCTATTGATTAGAGATTTTGATCAACTAGAAAGTTAAGCTCAGGGAGTAGCTAAAGGTGTGACTCAAATCCTACAACTAAGAAACATATGTTAAACTAGTCGAGAGGATACTTGGTTAAGACCCTTCAATGCTTAAGTCAGTAAGAGCTTGACCGGAAAGTAATTTGGTAGAGCAACAACTTGGGAAAAGTGGAAAAAACATATCTTTTATTTTTTGTTAATATTAAAATATTATAATTTTCATAAAATTGAATATAATTAATACTTGATTATGATATCATATATATTGAATTAGTGGTCCAATCGATCGAACTAACTAAATCAATAATTAATAATATTATCAATTCTTTATTCGGTCTAATTTTGAAAATATCAATTTAAGCAATTCTTAATATACATTGAAGATATGAAAAGTCTAATCTTGATAACGAGATGGATTAAAATACATTTTGATATGTTCATAACCTATAAAAATAAATAAATCTACGAAAATTCTCGGCCCAAATCCGAATTCTCATGACTGTTCATGACCCATCCACGCGCCCAAATTTTAAGATGTATATGAGTGGAAAAAGGAAGTGGCCAGCCGAGCTGTCGATGGAACGAGAGAGAACCACCATGGACTTCAACCTAATTAAGAATTTTGCTCGTCCTCCTGGACTTGTTAATGAATTTAGATAAAGAGGGAGAAAAAGATACTAATTTTGTGATTATCCTGCAGATACAATAGTTCTACAAAAAGAAGGATATGATTCGGTAAGATTGGGCATGAATTATAATTTCACACTACATCTTGACATTTTACGTAAAGAATTATTGAATTAGGCTTTCAATTGTTTTTAAGAATTGAACTTTATCATTTTTTCTTGAGTTAGTGAGTTGTGGTTTCTTAAGAAATGAGTTTCTAGTTAATATAAATGATTTGTAAATTGGGTTTGACCAACTCATTATTAAAGTTTGATTTCAACAAATCGTGATTGGTGATGAGTTGGGATTTCAATAAATTTAAAAAATTCATTAATTGGGCTTCAACAAATTTTTAATCAATTAATTGGTGAGTTTGGCTCTGTTTATGACATGAACTTGACACTAATATAAAGAATTTATTGATTAGGCTCGATCAATTTCTTTTTAAATTAGTTTTGCCCCAAATTTTAGTGAGTTAGTTGGTGAGTTGAGCTTCCTTTTGAGGAATAGGCTTAGCCAAATCTTTAGTGTAATAATTGATTTTGTTGGCTTTCTTTTAAGGATTGAGCTTAACCAAACTTTAGTGAATTAGATGGTGTATTGAACTTTCTTTGAACAACTGGGGTTGATTAAATTTTTTGTGAATTAGTGAACTGAGCTTCCTTTACCAAATATTTGGTGAACGGTGAGTCGGATTTATTCTTAAGAAATTAGCTTCTAATTTATATAAAGAATTTCTAGTCGGGCTTGTGCAGCTTGTTTTCAGAATTGGGCCTCAACAAATTTTTAATGAGTCTTTCTTTGAAATGGGCTTTACAATATAAGGCAAAGAATGTGTCAATGAATTGGTGAATTCAGGTCTTTTCTTTGAGAATTGGGCTTCATCAGCTTCTTTATGAGTTCGTAAATTGGGCTTTACCAAAATTTTTAATGAACAGCCGAATTGGTCCTTTTCAAGAAACGAGCATCAAATTAATGAAAAGAATTTTAAGAGTGACTTCAACGAATTCTCGATTGGTGAGTTAGGCTTTTTCAACAGAAGACCATAACAGTATGTAAAGAGTTTGTTAATTAGGGTTGATCAACTTGTTCTCAAAAGGGTTTCAGCTAATTTCTAATTACAGTCGTTGGTAAGTTGGGTAAGTTGGGCTTGACCAATTCTAATTGTTTGGACAGTTTGGTGGATCGGGGAAATCCACTTGCTCTCTCAGTCTCGGAATGGGGCTTCACTAACAGTTTAATTAATTGGCCAGAAATAGGCTTTCCCACAATATTGAACTTTGTCGCTTGGGCCAAATAAATTTTTGGTGCAAGTTTGTTTCGCAATGATATTGTTAATTTTCGATTTAAATCATTTGAAACATATTTATAAAGAAACTAATGAATATTGTTTGGTCAATTTTTTGGCATTCACCGAATCAGTTCGTTTACTTTCTGAAAGCTTGCCCGTCATACATAATAGAAAACAAAACTCAAGCAGAAATGTTAGGTTCAATGAGTAATTATTTATTTATTTAAATTAGAGATAAATGTCAAGTTGAAGTGAACAGTCAATGCTTATCTTCGTCTTGAATTTATATTCGAAGGAACAAAGTAATTTTCACTTGAATTGAATATTGTCTAACTTGAATATTCCGTAAAATTAAGATTTGGAACATGTGTGTCCAATTAACTAATTTTGTAATAATTTTATAGTTATCATTGTTACACAACTAAACATAATTAAAGATTATCAGCGTAGTAATTTTAAATAATTAAATAAATATAAATGACTAATAATATCATAATAAATTTATAATTTTAATAATTACATCTAAAAAATATGATAGTTAGTTTATTTATTAGTTACATTGAGAAAACAATCAAAAGACCACAAAAATCAACCGGAAATACGCACACACTGTGGGAAGTACCCCCATAGAATACTCACATTGCAAGAATTGTTGGAATTTTATTTCAATACGTGAACTTCTATTAATTGGATTTATTTTTTAAATAAAATAAAAATAGACTAAATTAATGTAGTTAATGAGACATGACTCAGGACCTATTATTTTGATCCAATATTGTTAAGATCTTTTTCTTAATAGACTTGGTGTGACAGCGAGTGTAAACCAAATTTTAGAAGCCCGTGACAGAAGGGCTCTCTAAGATTTTATCTTATATATTGTGACTGGGTTTTATCTCCATTGCATGTTTTGATATTGCTATTCCATTAAAGCTGTCAAGTGGTTTATGTTAGAAGGAGATGAAGACTTAGCAATCTATTGCGAAATTATAGAAATCGTTGATCATCAATCTCATGGCTCAAACAAGTATTTCAATAAATTCAATTATTATGATGTTTCGATTTTACGGATATGTGCATCTTGGATTAAAGCATTTCGTACAATTGGTATTAGAGCCATATATTTATGGATCAAAATCTAATTTTATTGCTGCTCTGTTCTTTAGTTTGGCACTTTCATCTGTGCCATATCAGACCTTGACAAGCTTGCTTTGGAATATGGATAACTTACATGAAATACTATTCCAAGTTTACAATTTGACTTGACTTGTTGGAAAATGGACTTGAGATAGATTTAGGGAGAACGGCAAAAAGTTCAAGCTGACTTTTGTAGTGTGTTGATTAGTTGGATTTTGTATATGCCTATGTTAGTTTGATTTTTCATATTGACGCCTTAATTTGTATATATATGTTGGTTACAAATTGGTGCAAATTATGATAATATATTGTTTAGCTACTTAATTATTATTGTTTTCTTTTTCTTTTTTTAATTAAATATTATCGAACCATTCAAAGAATGTCTTACTAAGCCTGTTCTTTGGTTTAGACCTTAATTGATATTTTAGAAATAAAATATATTTATGGAAATATATGTAGTCAAGCAAATTAAAATCTGAAACAACTTGAATGCTGTGAAGTTTCTTTATAACTCTCCAGGTACATATTGTTTTGGTACTCAATTTTGTGGGAGCCTTGTATACGTATTGCACGCGTGTAAGTTGGGCAATTAATTGTTGAACTAGGTCATGCACTTTCTTTATGAGTTGAAGTAAATACTTATATCAAAGTGTTTTATTTATTGAGACTTGTAAATTTTGTGGCATGCATATCTTGAGTTGTTATTATTATGCATTCTTACTTGCCCAAAGGAGGTTGATATATGTGATAATTGGTTTTGTTGATGCAAAACATATTGACGGGGATATATTGGTCAAGCAGATTTGTTTCCCAAATGAGGCAACTTTTCAACAATAAGTATTTCTCTATACTGTTCTTGCATAGGAGGCCTTATGTGTGTGCCATGCTCTTCCCAAAGGGGAGTTTGTCATTACTCACGTGAACTCTATGAGGAATTAAGTTATATTGTTCTAAGCTTATTCTTGTTAATTGCCTATTATTGATGAGGTTGTTGCATTCTTGTCGTTTTTGACAACTATTGTGAAGTTAAATAATGGAAGTACTATTATTGAAGTATCAAATGGGGAAAATTAATTATAAGAGATTAAAGCATGAAGTTAGGTCTGCCCTAGGATTAGCTTATATTGATAAAGCTTCTTGGCAGGATTAACCTCCTCAACCTTTTGACAATGCTTATGAGGCTATAAAATGAGCTTATGCCCAGTGGGAGAAATCCAACCACCTTAGTCTTCTAGCAATAAGAAATTCAATTGGAAAGCATTTAGTTAGTGCACATCTTGACATTAATAATGCTACGAAATTTTTTGATAAGTTTGAAGTTGGGATTCTAATGAATGACCTTGCAAATCTAAGATATAATAATTCTAGCGGAGTTAGGAAGTATATTTTGAAAAATTGTTCATATTTAGTTCAAAAAAAAAAAAGTTCTTGATATTTTCCTTCTTGATAACTATATTGTTCACATTGCTCTCAGTTTCTTGCTTGTGAAATTTATCAAATCAAAATAGCTTGTAATACCCAAAATGAGTTTAACTAGTATTCTTAACCATATCTCCAAATGTGCCTTTGAGGAAGAGAAAATTAAGAGGGAAAGTGGACAAATAGTCTTGTTTTCTTTGGAAAACACTTTATATGTATCTACTTTAACTCATAACTTAATATCTATTTTTGTTTTGGACAATTTGGGTTGTGATATCTCTTTTGACAAATGGAAGATTAAATTGATGTTGGACTCTAAAATTATTGGTTGTGACTTTTTATTCAATAGCCTATATATGTTGACTTTGGCTACTAATCAAATCTATTCTTCCTTCAATATATTAAAAATATTATGTCTAAAAGACTTGAAATAGTGATGATTCTTCCATGTCATGGTATAGGCTTCTTGGCCAGGATAGAAAGATTGATATGATAAGGCATTATTCTAGTCTTAACTTTAGAGATATGGAGTTTTTGTGTTGATTGTATTAGGGGCAAACATAATAAGATTGGATAACATATAAGATGTTTGCTAAATATTAACAAAAGGATCTAAAATTATTGCTTAATATACTATGCTTGGGAGTCATAAGCAAAATGGTTTAGCTGAAAGGCATAATTGCTCCTTAGCTAAAATGATGAGGAGCACGATGAATGGATGTGAGTTACTTAATTTTCTTTAGAGCCATAAAAACCGCCATGCATTTTCTTAATCATGTTCCTACCAAATTAGTTCCAAAAACACCTTTTGAATTATTGTGTTTAGGTAGAAAGCTTAGTTTAAACCATTTTTGTGTGAGGGGATGTCTTGCTAAGGTTAAATTTATAATCCTTTTGAGAAAAAGATTAACCTAACATCTACTCGTGGTTGCTTCATTAGGTATTCAGATCATTTTAAAGGATATAGATTCTTTTGTCCTTTACGTAGAACTTGAGTGGTTGAGTCTCACATCACTAAGTTCTTAGAGCATGATATACTTGACAAGGGTGAATGTTCCTGTCCTAAAGTTTTTGATGATCAAATTGAATCTATTAATTAAATCTATTACACTTCTTTATTCCATTACATATTAAATTGAGGATCCTCACGAACAAGTAGCTACACGTAATGTTAATATGGAGGCTAATTTGAATATTAATTCACCTTAAAATCATGTCAATCAAACAGCTCCTAAACATTTTACAAGAGAAAGATGTCTGGCAATTCTAGATGACTATTATGTGTATTTTTGGAAAGTAATTATAATGTTAATCCTATAGTTGATCCTATAAGGTATTCTAATTTTATATCCTCTCCTTAATTAGACATGTGGTTTAGTGATA
>JACGDI010005764.1:831657-845273 GCA_014898725.1 Jacaranda copaia
TTCTACTTCTACCCACTTACTGAAATAATCTACTACCACCAACAAGAACTTTCTCTGCCCAGCTGCCATAGGGAAAAGCCCCACAATATCCATTCCTCACTTTGCGAAGGGACAGGGGGCACTTATCCCATGCATGGGCTTGGCAGATACATGACTGATCTGGGCATGCCTTTAACACTTGTCTCATTTCTTCACCAATTCTCCTACATCGGCTTGGACAGAAGGCCAAAAGTACCCAACTTGGATAGTCCTGGAAGCTAGTGTAGTCCTGCCTAAGTGATTTTCATAGAATCCTTCATGAATTTCTCACAGGATGTATTCCCCTTCTTAAGGGGACAAACAGCATAGCAATGGCTAAGCAAAACCTCTCTTGTACAGCAGTCTATTTATCATGGTAAATCGCATTGCTCACACACAAAACTTATGATCAGCTATCGAGTTGTCCCATGTAGGTATCATATGATAGGGATCCTCCAATCCTGCCATTCTTCTATTGTGAGGACTTCACCTTTGAGATTTTCTCTTTCTAGCTCATGGATCGTGATTCACTGAGTGTTGCAATCGCTGAGGGAATTGGCTATCTTGGCCAAATAGTCTACCTTGCTATTCTCCTTTTGAGGTACCTGGGTTAATTAAAGCTTGACTAGATTTTGTCATAGCTCATCTACCAGCTGCAGATATTTATTCATTCTAGCTTTTTTTACCTCATACAATCCTTTGATATGCTTCATTACTAACTATGAATCAGTGAACACCTGAATGTGTCTAGCACCACTTTTCACAGCCATTTTAATCCCACATATCACGATTGAATATTCTGCTTCATTGTTGGAGGCTTTGAAATGAAACCTCACAGTGAACTCTATCTCTTCACCTTCCAGGTCAATAACAACAATTTCAACTCTATTTCCTTTATGGCCTCATAACCCATTTACATACACCATCCACAAATCTTCCTCCCCCTTTATAGGCGCGTTTGCAATGAAATCTGCTAGGGCCTGTACCTTATGGCGTTCTTAGGGGCATAGCCAATATCATATTCTCTCAGCTCTACTAACCATTTAACTAGCCTTCCAGCCACGTCAGCCTTCCCAAGAGTTTGTTTCAATAGGTGGTTAGTTTGCATGACAATATGATGAGATAAAAAGTAAGGCCGTAACTTTTTTGCCGTGACCACTAGAGCTAATGTCATCTTCTCAATTTTTAGGTATCTCAGCTCAACAACATGCAAGATCTTGCTGACATAGTATACCAATTTCTACATTGCTCTATCCTCTTTCATGAGTACCGAGCTGACTGCTTGCTCGGATGTTGCTAATACAAATAGAGAGTTTCTCTTGGGGTAGGCTTTGTTAACAAAGGGAGCTCTGCTAAGTGGGCCTTCAATTCCTCAAATGCGCATTGCGCTGCCTCCCCCTATTTGAATTGCTTTACCCTTTGTAATATTCCAAGAAAGGTAAATTTCTTTTAGTTGATCTAGATATGAATCTACTCAGGGTAGCTATCCTCCCGGCCAATCTCTAGACTTTATTCACAGTTCTAGGATGGCTTATCTCCATAATAGCTCAAATTTTTTCTAAGTTTGCTTCAATTTCTCTTTCTATCACCAGGTAGCCCAAAAACGTGCCTCCCTTCACTCCAAATGTACACTTCTCTAGGTTTAATTTCATCCCATACTTGAGCAAGATTTCAAAAGTCTCCTTCAAATCCTCAACATGTTCAACTCGGTTCACACTTCTTACCAGTATATCATCAACATACACTTCTATATTTCGATCGATCTGATACTTGAACATTCGATCCACTAGCTTTTGATACATGGCTCCTGCATTCTTCAGCCTAAAGGTATAACTAGATAATAGTATGTTCCCTAGGATATGATAAAACATACCTGTTTCCGATCCTCTGAGCTGAGTGGAATCTGATGGTGTCTCTGTGAGACATCCATCATGCTAAGAAGTTTGCATCTAGAAGTAGAATCCACCATCAGATCAATCTTGGGTAGGGGTAGAAGTCTTTTGGACAGGCCTTATTCAAATCTCTGAAGTCTATACACACTTTTCATTTATGTGCGTGCTTTGGCACCAATACCACGTTGGAGATCTACTCAGGAAATTGGGTTTTCATAATATGCCCTACATCCAAGAGCCTCTCCACTTTCTCTTGCATTATACGATCTTTCTCAGGGCTAAAGTACCTCTTTTTCTGCTTGACTGGCCTGACGATTGGGTCTATGTCAAGCCTGTGTTCAGTCACCTTCAGGTCTATACTTATGAGGTATGAGACAGAAAAAGCAAAAACATCCACATAATCCCTTAGCACAATAATAAGCTCTACCTATATATCAGTCTCCAGTTGGGAGCCTATCTGTGTGGCCTTGCTGGGATCTCTTGGGACCAACTCTATCAATAGGAGCTCTCCTTTAGATTCAATTTTCTGTTTTTTTTACACACCTAAGGGTGCGCCCACGCTATTTCACTTTTGCCTGTATCCTTCCTCATTACCCTTGTGATATCCTCTTCTCATTGCATCCATGTAGCACTTCCTAGAAATATACTGATCTCCCACTACTTTCCCTACCAATCACCCCACCACATACTTCAACTTCATATGGTATGGGCAGGCTATTGCCTGGAAGAGCTGCATCATGGGCTTACCAAAAATCACATTATATGCTGAGGGGGCATCAACGACTAAGAAATTTACCATGCATGTCTTCCAGTACATTCCTACCCCTAGAGAAACCGGTAAAGAAATTTGTTCCTTGGGTCTAACTGCTTCTCTTGAAAATTCAAAGAGTGACGTTTTCACTAGTTCAAGCATGGTATTTTCTAGATCCATCTGTCGGAAGGCATCATAAAAGAGGATGTCTGCTGAGCTTCCTCCATCAACAAAAATATGGGCCACTTCATAGTTAGCTATCATCGTTGTAATAACTAGAGCATTCTGATGGGGTAGATGCAGTATTTTCAAGTCCTCTGGTCTGAGCTGGATAGCTGGGATGTTGTTAATGGTAGAAACGAATGCCACCTCCATATTTTTGTGTGTCGCAACTCTGGCTCTTACTCTCTTAGCTCGGTGAGTGTCTCCCTCCGTCGGACCTCTCAAAATCATATGAATCACTCTTCTAACAACCCCATTCTTAACATTATTCTCTTTATTGGGTTGTCAAATTTTTGGCTATCCCTCTCGACTTTTTGAGGGGTGCTTACCCCTGCCTTCAATTCCTATTCTAAGCACAAATTCATTCAGCTATCCATCCCGCACCAGCTACTCCAACTCATTCCACAGGTGGTCACATTCTTCCATCTCATGTCCACACTCATTATGAAAATAATAGAATTTATTAGACCTGGGCCATCTTGGTGGCTCTCTATAGGAGCGCGGCCGTCGAAGCAAGTTAAGAAGCTCAATTGCCTGCATTACTTGTTCCCTGAGCATCTATAAAGGGGTGTAGTGATCAAATTTTGGTCTTAGCACCAATGGAACTTTCACCTGCTGCACGAGCACAGCTCTGGGTCTCTATTTTTACCTTTATTTTTTATTGGCAGGATCTTCTTTTCTGTCCCTCCTTTCATCCTTCAAATTCCTCTCATTTGCCTCATAGTCTTCCTCCTCATGGATGTACTTATCTGCCCGCCTTAAGAGTATGTCATAGCTTTCTGCTGGCCTTTAGCTCAAGGATTGAAAGAAAGGACCAAGTTGCAACCCTTAAGCGAGAGCACTACTTAATAATTCTGGAGTAGTAGAAGGAACCTTGAAGGCCACCATAGTGAAATGCCTTACAAAACTTCCCAAGATTTCTGCTTCCTCTTGCTGGAAGGAAAGTAAGCTCTACGCACTTCTCCTATATTGTTTGTTGCTGGTGAATTGGTTTAGAAATCTTTGTACGAATTCATCGAATGTATGGATAGACCGGGGTGGTAATTGCCCAAACCATCTCTGAGTAGCCCCTCCTAAGGTGGTAAGGAAAGTCTTGCACTTTATTCCATTCGAAAATTAGTATAGCATGGCCAAGCTCTCAAATTCACACAAATGATCAGCAAAGTCAACAGTGCTCGTGCACCTGGGCATATTAAAAGATTTGTGGTTCTTCGGGAATGGATCACGCAATATGGCCTCATTGAACAATGAGGCTTTAACTTCTTCTATCGTCCATCCTTCAAGCCTTCTCCTCATCTCTTTCATCTCCCTTCTCATTCCTTCTATTTTTGCTATCTATTCTGATTGAGACTTGTCTCTTCTATTCCTATCATGTTCGATTGAGGTTTGACTTTTTGCCACCACTTTCGTGTTTGCTAAGGGGATGGGGCTCTTCATGTGAACCTTTTTAGGCACGTGCCCAGTGCCCTTCTTTCTGGGTTCTTTCAGTATTACTCCACCCAATGCAGCTGTGACCTTTTATCCTTCTATGATCAGCCCTGAATTATCGAGAAAAGGTGGCCCAGCTATAATCGTGACTGGCGCAACTGCTCCTGACACCAAAGCAGTTCTAGGGCTTTGCACGGGGCAACACCCATGGGCATATGTGCTACTGGAGTGGCTGCCGCCTTTGCTAGTAGTATAGGACTAACCAATCCTGGAAAGGACACAAGGGTGAAAGGCAGTGACATATTAGGTGCTATCCTCGCTAAAAAAAGGATAACTATGGGGCCTGATGGCATTGGCAGAGAGGGTGCATGCATAGTTCCAGCAGATTGAGTGGCGGCAATAACACTAAATGTTGACCATAAGAAGTTGGCCAAATATTCCATAGTTATTTACCCCACCAATGTGGATACCGGAGCTACTCCTCCTTAGGTGTTTGCCAGATGTGCTATTGTGACTAATAGCATGGCGGCGGTGGTTACAGGCGTTGGTTCACCTTGTGACATCATCCTCACACCTATCTCTCTATTCTCTTCTGAATTGCCTATTCTCACATCTCAAACTCCTAATCTTTTCCCATAGATGGTGCCACATGCTAAAAAGAATAATTTTGCTAAGCACCAATTGAAAAGTTAAAGAAGATAATCTTATTCCTTTGATAATTTCATACAAAGCCTTTTATATGGCTAAACACCTAACTAACTGGGGCTGTACCAGTCCATTAAAATTCTAAATACCCACATTCAGCAGAGTTGGTCAACATGGGGCCACATGTGGCCCACGTTTCTTGATCTTCGGGCGTATTAGGCTGAAGGTGCGGTTCAAAAATTAGCTCGGGCATTCTATGACCATCACCTCGACTGTTTTCTTTGAGATTAGCTTGATTGGCTCAAAGCCTCATCTCGACTGCTTCCTCTGAGATCAGCTTGACTAGCTCAAAACCTCATCTCAGCAGCTTCCTCTAAGATTAGCTCGGTTACTTTCGCTCTTATCTTTGGCTATTATTTTTGAATTCAGCTCGGCCAGACCATTTGAGGTGATCAGTCTTCCTGACTTCATTAGCTCGGGCTGGAGATATATACGCATCAATATCAAATTTAGACTTAAAAATAAAATTAAAGGTAGGAGAAGAAATACTATTACTAGATGAATTTGATATCCACTTTGTCCTCATTCAAATCCCAAGTCCTCGCGAGACTTCTAATATCTAATAAAGAAATCAAAATCAGAATCCTAATTAAAGTGTTCGAAACGTCTATTTATGCTAGGTAACAAAGTTTTCTAAAAGAAACAAGACAATAGAATAAATAAAAAGACTCTTAACCTTAATTAAATCACAAGAAATCATGCTAGCTTGTTCACCAACTTGTGCCAAGTTGTCCCTTTTTGCAATTTCTCAACTCGTGTTCTTGTTATTCTAAATTTTCATCAATTAGCAAGAAAAAACCTGAGCAAGATAGTTATTTATTAAATATTTAATTTAATAATAAATTAATAATAATAGGAACTTAATAGAGGGCCTTCAATACAAAAGAGGGTCACCGATTAAGTGGTATGTATGGCCATTTTCAAAAGACAAGCAAGATATTAGGCAGGATTCCTCCATACAAAAGGATGTATATGTATTGGGACGCATGTCAAGGGGTTGCTAAGTTTCTAAACTTTTAATATTTCATCCAAATACTTAGTTAGATTTATTTTATACAAATACTTAGTAACCTTTCAATATGTTTCATGTAGAATGAATATGGAGAAGGATTGGAGCCCTTTCCATTTTGTGTTGAGTTGATGTGTTGGATTATTCATATAACACATTGTTGGTTTTTGCTATTTTTGCTCTTTTGCATTTTCTTGGCATATACCAATTTTATTGGAGACTCTGCCAAACTTTTTTTAGTTACAACTCTAGTTTTATAATATGTATGCATTGCATCTCTATTAGTTCTTTATGTAGGATTGGGAGTTGTAGAGGCTGCCGGCATTGAGGAGATTTTTGCACATATCCACCACATATAGGATGATAGAAGCTCGGTTGATGAGAGAGTGAGGAGAGCTACTATAAGTTTCTAAAACATTATTTATATTTGATTCCCTTTAATTAATAGTGCATTTATTTATTAAAATTTTATGTTGTAGGAGGGCTTCCGGCAAGTGGTATCTCAATCCCAAACTCAAGCAAGTGGTGCTGTGAGTCTAGAGACCCAGAAGTTTCAAGTTGAGTTTGGATAGCTTGTTGGTGGCCCCAAGAAAGAGCGGATGTATGGGTTGAATTACAACAGCTGCCTTCATGCTACTATATGCCTCCCACAAAGTAATTGGGGCACAACAATGTCTTGTTGACAGGCCAAATTAGATGAGGCATAAAGTAATTGGAATGTAGGCAGAGCTAGATTAGGCTTTACAATAGCAAGAGAAGTGGGTTAGAGTGAATCCGGATTGATCAGCAAGTCAAAACTGAGTAGCTCAATGCTAGTCTCAATACTCGGAGATTAAAGATGAGTTATGGCATATAGCTGACAACATCCAATCAACAAACCATTTTATTTAGGAGCACTAGAAGTTCCTAAATGCAAGCATCGAATGTATGGGATTGGTTCAAGGTCCTGCATCCTCTACAACATCATCTCTGCCTGCGCATGGCCTCGAACATCATCATGGAGATGATGATGGAGACGATGACAACGACGACAACTACTTTGTAGAAGTGATGATGTTGATGAGTGCCGGTAGTTAGGATTCCTATTTTTATATTTCATTTGTATTTTAAATTATTTTACAATAAGCATTTATAAAATTATATTTTTTTAATTTTATATTTTGGATATAATTGAATATTTATTATTTGATATTTCGTTTGCTTATTATTAGATATAACATTAATATGAACAGGTTATAGATTTAGTAAATTAAAATAAAATAAGAAATTTTATCTTTTTTAAATTATATTTCCAACGAACTTGGGAGACCAAATCCCCCGAAATTAAAAAAAAAAAAAAATGCCCCAAAAAAAAATCTGTGGAATTTTCTTTTGATTTTCGGTCAGAGTTTCCCCTGATAAACTCTAGTAAAAAACTCACGAAGTTTCCGCCGGAAATGTTTTCAAGGGAGTTTTCGAATTAGAGATGGAAAAGCTAGAGTCTGTTTGTAAAATGTCCGAAATCCAATGCAAATTTTCCTCTGAAAAAAAAAAGAATTATGATGAGGCTTTTTCCTATACTAAAAATTTTTCTATCGAAATTCTGTAGAAAATATTGTTTTTCTACGAATTTGCGGTAGATCCCGCTGGAATTTGCTGGTTTCTTTTAGTGGTATTTATACTTTCCTCAGGAGATGTGATGTTAGCTTCTACTTCCATCTCCGCATGTTAAATCACATATTTATGAAGGGCTGAAAATTTTGGACAAGCGGGCAAGAGAAACCAAACTTTGAACAATTGCAGACGCAAATTTCTTTGTTTAAACAGCGCAGCTGGTGAAAAACAAGGCTCAACGAATTACTGTGCATGATATTCCTTGCTATGACGATATTATTTTTTAAATCCACAATATGTTTTCAAAAAGTGGAACACGCACCAAAACAGCCGTAATCAAACAATACTTTTAGCATTAAATTCACCAGCCCAACACCGCCTTTGGACTTCTATCATTTAAACTATGTTTGGTTCAAAAATTTTAATGGAGAAAAGAAAAACAAAATAATTAAGGAAAATAATTTTTATTATTTGACTAATAGAAAAAATATTAAAGAAAGAAAAACTTAGGAAAAAATTTATTGTATTCAAGAAATATGAGTTTTCCTCATAAAATAGTGAGGAAAATGAGAAAAAAATTTATCTGACACCTCTCTCGTTCTCCACCACGTACGTCCTTTCATTCATTTTTTCATTATTTTCTTAATAAGCAAACAAGTTTGATGTGATTTTATATTTTTTTGATTTTGTTTTCTTTTTTCCCAACATTTTTTTTTCTTTGTCAAATTTCTTCAAGCAAACATAGGACTAGTGTAATATCGTAGAACTAGTCACACTTAATTCGGCCATTAAAAATTGCAAACTGCGAATTATCAGTATAAAAAGATATGTGAACCCATATACCTTCCTTTTTTTTTTTTTTTTAACTTTATGGCAAACATAGAAGTTTTTTTAGATGGATTAAATATATAACACATATAATCGATCAATTCATATACAACTATTTGATAAAGAAAGTTATTAATACAAAATACCACTTATAATTCAATTATCAATAGTAGATCAATGTAAAGCATCCGATCCATTATAACATAACTGCGGGTGGGAATTGGGATGACATTACTTGAGAAGCTAATTTCCAATACAAAAAGAGGTAATTAAGGATCCCAGAACTAAAAAAAATATAATATATTATTACCCTTTGATTCAGCCTAGGGTTCTGAAAAATAAAAGCTCCAAATTAAACACTTGACTGAGGGCGTCATGTGGAGGAAGACGTAATTAAACCTAAGATGCCCAGACAAATTTGTTGAAAGATTGGAAGGGAATATTTGGGAGTATGAAAGGGGAATTAGAAGATAATGTGTGGGCTTATTTTGGTTTGGGTGCATGCTAAATCCACAACACTAGCAAACAAACACTCCTTTGTGGGTCTCTCACTCACTCAAGTCAATGGGTCTACTCGTACTCTATTATGCACATATTTGTGCGTACATGTATACCAAAAATAATACACATACATACATATATAGGTTTTGACCTTCAATATATTATAATGTGCCTTTACGAGGGTTATTAGTAACATGAGTTTGTCTATGCTCGTGCATGTGGCTTAGAGTACTAAAACGTTGTTTCATTTTTTTTCTTTCTCCAAGAGCTTGAATTTCTATGAACATTCTTGCTTCATGGTTTGAGAAATAATATCGGCTGAGTCTAATTGGGTTTAAATGATTCAGTTTTTCTATATTTATTTATTTGCTTATTTGATATATTGAAAAAAATGTAAAATTAATTCATCAATTATTGCGTTATACGGAAAAAAGGATATTAATAATTTTCAATTTTAAAATATACCCATCATATTTCAATTTTCACCATATTTAGTTCAAATTTCCACAATTTTAATCCTTTTCACAAGAAAATTGACTCAATTTTGCCAGAAATTAGAGTGCCTCCCTCACCTGGCCATAGAATTGGGGGAAACTTGACATGTGTCAACAAAAATCCATGTCACCAAGGTTAATTGGACATTAGCCACCATGCTAGTCATCTTCTCCGCATTAGCTGCCCACATTTAATGCATCATCACATCAGATAAATTCAAGGAAAAAGTGTTGTTGCAGTACAAAATCGAACAACAAAACCTTGTTTTGTTAAAGTAATGCAATGACCACCCCACCATAACAAACTTACGACAATAAAGGACACTTTATTATATATCTCTAACATATGAAACCACATAAACTTAAAAAAGAATATTTGTAGGTTAAACACGTTTATTACAAATATAATTTTGTAGATTGAAAAAATATATTTTTTTGAATGGATAATTATAAGTTTCTGTAAAATGATAATTTTCATAAATTATAGTGAAAATAATAATTTTGGTAAAATTAATGTAAAAGGTTTTCTTATAATTTTCTTAATTTTATTTTAACAAAATTTAAACTAAACGAACTAATTACAAATTCATTAAAATGAATATAATTTTTTTGGTTAATTTAATTTTTAATTTTATTAAAAACTATGGATTTAATTTTTGTTAAAAATTAAAAGCTAATTTTTGTTAATTTAATTTTCATTACCAGCAAAATAATTACAAATTTTCATTAAAAATTAAAAAGAATATATTTTTGTTAATTTGGTTTTTGTAACTTAGTTTTTACAGATTCAAATACAAATTTTGTGATTTTTAACAAAATTTTATAACTTTTCACTGGTAATGAAAACTAAATTAATGAAAAAATTTTATTGTTTTTAACAAAAACTTAAATTTTTAATTTTTAATAATATTAAACACTAAATTAAAAAAATTATTTTTATTTTCATCAATTTTTAATTATTTCAATTAATTTAGATTTTGCTAAAATTAAATTAATAAAAACTATCAAAAAATTTTTATGATAATTTTACTAAAGCAATCATTTTTACAATAATTTGTGAAAATTATAATTTCACAAAAAATTAAAATTTATCCGTTCAAAAAAAATTTTTTTCAATGTACAAAAATATATTAAATTTATTTCTTCCAATCTACAAAAACTTTCATGTTACAAATATATGTTGTAGTTTCAAAATTGGACATACATAATGAAATTGCATTGCTTGGTATAAGATTGTTATGATGTAATGGTTGTTACACTAGTTTATTGTAGTGGAGGTTTTGAGTTTGATTTGAGGCAACAACACTTTTTGATTTATTTGAAGTGATTGGCGCTACATGTAGGCAGCTAACGTGGAACGTGACACATGTCAAGTTTCCCCCAATTATATGGCCAGATGAGGCAGGCACACCAGTTTCTAGCAAAATTGAGTTAATTTGTCGGTGAAAAGGACTAAAATTGTGGAAAATTGAACTAAATGTACTGAAAATTGAAATATGATGGGCATATTTTAAAATTAAAAATTATTAATACTCTTTTTTTTTTCAGAATGCAATAGTACCTGAATATTTTTTCGCTACTAACATGTACATTATACAACTTGGAGTGATTTTTGTTTATTATGACCATTCACTTTAAGCGTGAAAATGGGCATTATTGGGTAAAGGGGTTATATACGGAGATCAAAGGCAGGAAAAAGTTAAACAGAGTGAAAGCAAAAGCAAATATATATAGGCCCAACTCTAATTATATGAAACAATTTAAATTTAATTTTGTTTTGATGAAATTAAAAATTTAATAACAAAAAACAAAACAAAACATTGAAGCTGAAAACAGAAAAATAAGAAAGCATTCATGTGACTGAAAAGCACAACATTTTTGCAGCAAAATATAGAAGTGAACTGCCAGCCCATTCTTAAAATGAAAATGGGATTTCTTTAATGCCCATCCAAACTGAATTGAACAAAAAAGAAAAAAGAAATAATGCGTGTCCGTGTGTGTATTTTTGTGTCTGAATATGTCTATGCCTATATGGGTAAGAGAGAGAGAGAGAGAGAGAGAGAGAGAGAGAATAGGGTGGGGGAAAAGGAATCAGGTAAGAGGGTTACTTTCTGTTTCGAGAATTTTTAACCCGTCGTCTACGGGGAAGGAAATGAGGAAAAAGTGATAATTTATCTTTTCATGCTTTAATAATTTCATTTCTTGTTTTAACTTATTATTTTTATTTATCTTTACCTGTTTTTACTAGTGAAGAAGATGAGGCCTTGTTTCTAGTGTCATTTTCGGAGATATACTCTCGAGGAATTGCGCCAGACACCAAATCATCCTCTTCTCCTTTCTGGAATTCCTCCTGTTTTTCCACTCTCCTTTGTTTTTTGCTCAGCTTCAGCTCACCAGTCACCATACATATATATCTAGCTATTTGTGTTTAATTTCTAATTAATTTCTCCACTTGAAAAGTAGTAAAAGAGTTTTCAGCACTCTTTCTTTTGATTTGGGATTCTCTCCTTTAGCTTTTGAAGCATACAAGAACAGCTTGTCTCTTTTCACAACTTTTACACAATCTCTGTGAACGAATTTAATCTCAAAGAATCAAGCAAAAAACCTTTGTGGGTTTCTGCGTCTTTAATTTACTTGTGATTCTCGGCCTGTTCCTGTTGCTCGACGTCAAATTGGATTTGGTGGTGAAGGTAAAGGATATATCTATGCTTTACTTCACTTCTTCTTTTCTTGGTAGATTATTCATTCATCTTTGGGTCTTTCTTTCCAAGACTTTATTGTCATATGCTCTTCAAAAGGGAATTTAATTAATTTGTTATTATAGATCTTCTCCTGGTTAGAGGATTTCTCAATCTTTGTTCCCTTTTTCTGTCCGTGTATTTTTTTCACCTTCTAGATTATAAAAATTTCAAGAGAAAAGTCATCAATATATTGTTTCAATATTTCAAGAAAATCAAAAGAAGAATAAAAATATAAAAAATATGCCCTTAGAAGGGATTTTCCTAGAGCCCTCCTCATCAAAGCCAGTGCCAGATCTTTCTCTCCACATTCGTCCACCCATTTGTAATTCCTCCTCAACAACCATGACTACACAACTGGCTTCAACCTTCGATCTTTCCACAAATAACAGACCAAAGAACTCACACTCCTTCATTGACCTCTCCTTGGCTCATCCTGCAAATGAAGAAATCAGCTGGCTTCGGACGAACTTCACTGGAAGAAAAGCTCATCAGGAAGACCAACCACAAAACCCTTATCAGCCGCATATGTATCAGTCTAACAGCCAGCTGAATCAAATAAATCACGGGATTTCAGTGCTAGATGTATCCGAGGGCTCGAGGCCTATAAAGGGCATTCCGGTTTATTCAAACCGTCCATTCCCATTCTTGCCTCTGGACCATGCCAGCAGAGAGAAGGATCCAAAGATGTGCTTCTATCAAATGTCATATCCTTCTTGGTCATCCACTCTATCTTCTGCTTCTTCACGCTCGTCACTTTGCTCTCCTTCTACAGTTTCTCATCACTCGGGGTCGCCTTATTTTGCCGGTGGTTCGGATCATCAGATGCTATTTTTGAATCCGGGGCCTTATGCTTCATCTTCGATGGCAGCTAACAAAATACCGACTGGTGGCAGTGGTGATAGGTTTAATGGGCTGTCGTCCTCCTATCAGCTACACCTTCGCCAACATCATCGGTATGGTATAGGGCCTTCTCATGAGGCTTCTCATCATGGGATTATGAGATCAAGATTTCCACCAAAGCTGTCGGTGAAACGCAGCATGAGGGCACCAAGAATGAGATGGACGAGTACCCTTCACGCTCGGTTTGTTCATGCAGTTGAGCTTCTTGGTGGCCATGAAAGTAAAATTAATACAATCTCTCCCTATTATCTTTTGCCTTATTCTTGTTTTGCAACCCCATTTTTGCACTCTTTTCTTTTTCCTTCCATAATTCTTTTTTCAGATGTTTAAACTTTTGGGGTATGTACTTTGGGTGCTGATAATTGATAAATTAGTTAGTTGTTTTACCTTTGATTGGTTTTGAATTGTAGGGGCTACGCCAAAGTCAGTTCTGGAGCTCATGGACGTCAAAGATCTTACTCTTGCTCATGTCAAGAGCCATTTACAGGTAAAGCAAATTGAGAAGCCTGAAAATTCTCTTTCATCTCCCTCTCT
>JACGDI010005764.1:845348-861646 GCA_014898725.1 Jacaranda copaia
GGAGGTGGACTCCATCGATTTCTCCGGCACAGTAGTCTATGAATGCAGACTGAATGAATGAAATGAATTAAAGAATGGGAAAGAAGTGCTGAGTCAGGTGAGAGAGGGAGAGAGAGAGGGGGAGAGAGTAGCACTATTATTATTATTATTATTATTATTATTATTGGATAGAAAGAGTAGCATTGGTAGAATGATAAAAGAGACAAAGTTAAGGTCATGATTTCTCAATAATGCAGCTCATTACCACCTTAGCAAACATCAACCTCGTGATTTATGATGAAACGAAGACATCACTTAGAAGTTCAGAACAGGTCCTACAGTACTTTCAGTAGAAGCCATATAGAGTGAGAGAGAAATATGTACTTACGTATATAGACACACATGCACATATATTATATGATATACAGAGAGAGAGAGAGAGAGCTTGATTGTGGTATTTCTTTTTCTTTATCATTTCTATTATTTGTGATTTTTAATTTTCATCATTTCAATGCTCATAAATTCCACATACATATGCTTCCCATTAATGCAGATGTATCGAACTGTTAAAACCACTGACAAGCCCGCAGCTTCATCAGGTATGTAACTCGGATTTCTTCGCATTTTATGTTTTCATCTACTAATTAATTTTCTTAACAAACCTTTTCCATCAGTTTATTCAGCTACAAATTAATTTAATTGTTTGCACGTGCTTATAGGTCAATTTATGTACATAGATTCAAAGCTTTCATTGCACTATATATCCATGATTTCGACAATTTTGGGTTCTTTTGTATATATATATATATATATGGGAGGATAATTAATTAGAAAAACTAGAAGGGCATTCAGATGGATCTGGTGAAGATGACATGATCACAACAGGCAATGGAGCAGACCAGGCCGGGTTGTGGCTATTCGCAGATCAAAGAGGCTTATCTGAAGGATCATTGCGGCAAGATGCTGATCACCCTTGTACCGTCAGTACCGTGTGGAGTAACTCTTCGAGGTACCCTGGGCAAAACGAAAACAAACACATACAGGCATATATATACAAACAAATGATATCATGCACATATGAAATAAACAATGAATTCCTTTCCTTTACCTTTTTGCTGGTACCCTAAAACTCAGAAATGCAAACTCAAGAATAAAATGGTTCTTGTGGCAGCTTTTGCTTTAGCTCTCTTTCTTTTCTTCTTTCTTTTTAAGTTTTTAATATTTTTATATTATCTTTATTTTTTGAAGATTTTCACCTGAGAGATAAGGTACTGAGAGAAAAGGTCAGAAACACAATCAAAAGCCAAATTAAGATAAGAGAAAGCACCCACTGCGATATATACTTTTTCTTTTTTCCTTGGAGTTATCTTTAATATGCTCTTCATAAAGTATTTTAGTTCCTAAACCCTTGTTTTAATTATTCTCTTCACAAGGAAATATGTATTGCACACATGAGCATAAAAGGAGCAGTATCTTAAGTGCTCTTTCTTATCTTAAAATACCATAGTTTGTCCCTGTTCTTGATAGATGGCACTATTGGAGCTACAACATGTACATAAAAAAGTTTTTTGGGACATCGTCTTGAACGGCTTCTTTGTCACTTTTTGTGGTTCAAAATCAGTCTTGCTCTTCCATAAATCAAATGGGTTCTGTTGTCTGAAATATTCAAGCATACGAAGGCCCAACTTCTGAAGGATACTGTTATCTGTTTGTGAATATTAATGCTCCTTTTTGTACGTTTTCGTTGAAGAGAAGGGCTCTTCTTTTTACTTGTTCATTTTTTTCCTTAACACAAAGTTTCGTTACTTAGGGCTTTGAGTTTTCACCGCCAAATAAAGTCTGAATTTGGGGAATAAATTCACTCCCCCGCCAAAAGTTTCCATTTTAAGATAGATTGCATAATTTGGATTTAAGGAGGATATTTATAGCAAAAAAGTTTCAAACTACCCCAACATTAGTTGTATTTAAATTCGGAAGTGGAGAAAATAGCTCCAATTGTGTGCTAAAAGAAATTCATTACGATTTAACGAATCAATAACGATTTTTTACAGCTTGCACTTGTAACAAATCAGAAATTATCTCAAATGTCTTTTGGTTCGTGCAGTAGCCGAGAGGGTTGGTTACAAATTGATATTAATGCTGGCGAATCACATGGCCACGTAAGATCATCATCCTTTCCATATTCGCAACCCAATTCCAGTCCTGTGATAGAGGTAAATGCTTTTTTTTCAACTCCAACTATTTTCAGCACTTGGGCAAAGTAAAACAACTCCCAATTCTGTTTTCCTGTGTCGAGTAAGGAAAATAGCATGAAGATTAGATTCCACGTGGATTAAAAATATGAATAGTGGTATTAAATGGACAATACTCATTTTTTAAGTTGGCTTTTAGATTAGTTAGGCCCCCAGTTCATTTTTTTGGCCATCTCTTACAATGTCTTCTACACTGCATATATAATTTTTAACAATACAAAATATTCATCACTTAACTTTTGCTTTAATTTATTACTTGGTATTTTTCACCGATCAACTTCACTATTACTTTTTATAAAATTAATATTATCAAGATATATACAATTGATTTTCCAAAAATATTTGAGAAATTATAAATAACATAACATACACTAAATTTTCAAATCCACGTTAATTATAAGCCAGTAATAATTAGATCATTCAAATTCGATGGTGGATACCGGGAATATATAGATATATTGCCTTATTTATTATTGGGTCATTTATGATAACATTCTTTAATATTTACCCTTTAGTTTATACATCCCTTAGGACATAATAAACAAAAACTTTTATTTGTTTGATTCACATACTGCTGAGAATGGACCTTGGGTTTAATTCAACCACAAAAATTATCTCAAAAGATGAGGATTGTCTAAAATTATATATAAAGACCGCAATTTATTTATTTCAACGACGTGAGAAACTAACACACCTCGCATATGCCCAAGAATGCATAACTAGAGTGTGGATTAATATGCAATTGATGGTTCAACAACATTGAGTAACCCAACATCGAAAATGAATCACTTTGATACCATCTTAAGATTGGATCGTGGACCTAACTCAAACTCAAAAACTAGCACAAGAGATGAGGATTGCCAAAGACCATATGTAAAGACCACAATTAATTTATTTTACCGATGTAGAACACTAACACATATTTATCTGTATGGTGGAATGCCAAATAAATATGTTGTGATCAGCACTAATATATATAATTCAGCTTTCACTAATCTAGTTAAATAGTTTTAGTTTCTGGATAGAAAATGTGCCTGCGTATTTCCCTTCAGGCCTAACTGATCTTGGTTGGCGACCAAACCGCAGGAAAGCGAAACTTCACGTCCAAGTCACTATACAATGTCGAATTCTGAAAATTACCATAGCCCGAGCTTGGAGTTCACATTGGGAGTCAACAGACCAGACTGGGAGAAAGAGCAAAATTACTAGCTCATATAAACATCTACATACCTCCATTTCCGGAATACTGATTGGGAGACGATCTCTTTAATTTGTGAAGGAAGAAGGAAGGCAAGAATACACATATAAACTGGTAGCAGCATTGCCAATCAAGATGATAAAGCAATTACAGTACCTTTCATCATATGTAAGCCCTTTTTTTATTTTTATTTTTTTAATTTCTCCTATATTTTTCCCTTTTTATATTAATTCGTTAAATGTTTTGCCCTCGTAGGAGGTTGGAATAATGATCATTTTTCTTCTTTTTCCAACTGTTTTTGTGTACGGTTGGAGGTGGGGGGGCAGGGAAGGTCCTGATACTAGCAGCAACAGCATTGTGCTCCTCGATTTTGCTGGGAATGAATTGCTAATGTAGCTTTTCCAAAAACACAGTATTTTGTTATTGCCTTAACTTGGCCCGCTAGAAAAACAAAAATTTATGAAAGATCATGTGGGAATGGGTTCTTTTTAGTTCAGCTTACTACTAACTAAGATAATTTTTTTAATTATGATTTATTATGTTAGTTAAAATTTGATTTATGTCTTACTTAAAAATTTGATTCATGTATTTAATGAACACATATGATATACGTATTAGTTAAACTCAATTAATGATTTATGTATTAGTAAGGTAATTTGGTTTAACACAAATAATGATTCATGTGTTAATTAAAATTTGAATGTTAGGTATATAATGATTTATGCATTAGATAAATATATAATGATTTATATATTTATATTAAATGTTGCTATATTATGTTAGATTTAAGTTTTTATGTGAATTAAAAATTCTATTAGAATTTCTATTGATTTAAACTTTTGTTAGTATATGTTGAATTGTATTAAGTTTATAATTTTTAATTTAGTTTATGGGATTATGATTTATAGATAAATATGTCCGCTTGTAACATGTATCTAATGACTACGCTATCTCAATTGTGGTGGACACTTTTTGTGAGTATTCAGTTTTTTGGAGCATTTTGAAGTAACTTTGATTACCTTCTTTTAATTTTATCTATGTTTTTTAGCAGAATACTTTAGAATTGTTTAGAGTTGGTGGAATTAAAAAGGAGGATAAGATATTGGGAGAAAGGGTAGAGTCTTCTCATTTGTTGTTGATTGGTTTTTAGTTGTGCGTATGATGGTAGGTATAAGGGAACGTATTTATATGCCATTATGTGTTTACGAATATTATTAATTATTTTCAAATTGAAATGATTTTACTTATTTTGTTGAGTCTTATTTTTTGGGAAATTTGGATCTTTTATTCTAGGGAGTTTTTGAAATTTTTTTTATAATCACACTATCACCATAGCACACCAAATAATTTATTTACCCCCTTCAATTTTTAGCTCATCCTTCCATCCTTTTGTCGATTAGACTTCTCCTTTTTGATTTACCAAATGTGTTCATCTCTAAAAAATAATAATAATAACAAGTCATATATTAATGAAGTAAATAATCAAATAATTCCATCAAAATTGAAATATTCATAATAAAATTACTTTTGTATCATTCAAATTGAAATTGATTTTAATGAATTTACTTCGTAACAATACATGGATATTCATGTTGAACGTAGTTGGATGTATAATAGGCTCTTGCCAAATTGAAAAGACTATACAAGAGAATTGTTGTTGGGATAAAATTTTTTATTGGTTATGCATCCATCCAACCTCAATGTTCAAAAGATAGAGGAATAAGGTGTCCTTGTTCAAAAGATAAAAGTTTGAAAATTTTGACACATGATGAAGTATATGTATATTTGTCAAAATATGGGTTTTAGCTTAATTCTTACTATTATACTGCACAAGAGGATATTGAACCTCCAGATTTCAATGTACATAAGGGACATTCTAATAATGCTCATTTTTATTTTGATGCTGCGAACAATATGTATGAAAACATGGTTTATGATGCTATGAGATCTAGTTTTTATACTGCTGAAATTAATCATGAAAAAACCATTAATCCGAATCAAGAGGAACCTCCAGAAATAATTGCTCAAATCTTTTATTACATGTTGGCTATTGTCGAATGACCATTGTGGCCAAATTGTCAAACTCATTTTCAATTGTCTATGACACATTGTAGCTAGGTTGTGAAACTCATTACAAGTCGTATATACCTCCACACACTCATCTAGATATTGTATTGGGTAGTTCTTCATTACATGCATCACTTACTCCATCATCTATCCCATCTATACCAATATTTACAAATATTGGAAGTGCAAATGTCACTCAAAAGACTTTATTTGACCTCGAGGGAAACAATAATGTCTTCCTATGGGTTAGTAACCGTCCATATCTTCCCATGGGTAAGTATAATAAATGCCAACAAATAAGAATTTAGCCTTTAAAGCAATAAACACGAGTATAACCAAGTTTGGAAGAGGTCTAATACTAAAATCTAGAGGTGCTAATGATGACAGACTCAAAAGGGGCTTTACTGGACATACCTTGTCAACTAGTGTGGTCCTTTGCTATGCTCGGCACATATTTTATAGTACTGACCGAACAAGACATTTCAAAGAATCAAGAATACAATAAGGTACAAGTCTAGAATATATACACAATATACTAGCCAGCAAGGCTATTTTGGGCTGCAAAATAATTAAATAAGTAATTTAGGGTCAATCAACAAGGTTGTGGGGTACAAGGGACAAAAATCAAATGATATAATAAGAGTTCTGAACTCTAGGACCGAAATAAGTAATAACCCTCATAGGGGTAGACATGTCAATTAAATACTACCACTGCTTTGACAAATCTAAACCATTCATTCGAGAATTTTCTATACTTGTACTAGGCATCTCCCCTCTTTTTTGCAGGCCAATTGAGAATACCCTTCAAGGATTCATGATATCAAATATGGATTGATTGACTTAGTTGTTCTAATAACATGAATGTCAATGTTTTAAACAATTGAAGATAAGTAAACATACATCTCATACCCTTTATGGTTAGATAAGAGATCATCGCCTAATTGTAGAACTCTAACATAGTCGGATCATAATTGAAGAGAGTGTTGTTGTATTTATCTAAATGCTTCTCATGCACCACTATCACATAAATAGTTTCGAGAGATTCCAACATTCTACTGAGACTATATCACAACACGTGAAACTTTTATGTGATGCTCTATATGGATTGGCACGTGAGTATATACACCTTCTAAATTTTAATTCAGTGTTAGACTACATATGACATAATAGAAACTTGTATCCATATTTTAAGGTGCACACCACTTTATTCTATTGTATGTCAACTATATAGTTAAATGACTTATTATACCATCTTTGCCAATAGGATTGCATGGAAGAAATTGACGGCACCATTATATCAGCATGGGTGCCCGCAAACAAGCATGATGTATATCGATGTAGAAAGGCTTTTGTTGCCTAAAATGTCATGGCAACATTTGATTTCAACTTTATGTTCACATTCGTCCTTACTTATTGGGAAAATAGCGACAATGGCGCTAGAGTTTTTTTAATCACTATCCAATCTGGAGTACAATTTTGCTTTACCTCATCTCGATGATTTTACAAAAGATACCAAGAACCCATATGTTATTCTATCTTTTATTCATTAACTAATGCAGGATAACTATAAATTATTCATAGGTCAATACTATGTAGTTAATTCTAGGTACACAAACTTTCTTGGTTTTATGTCACCATATAAGGGTGAATGCTTCTTGAATAGTCTGTGGCAAATGTGGACCTCATACACTGAGAGAAATGTTCAATCGCTGCCATGCCATGGTCAAGAACCATATTAAGCATTACTTTAGCATTTGAAGAAACGCTTCCTAATTGTCCAAAGCATGATGCCCAATTACCCAGTGTACATGTAATCTAAAATTATCATTATTTGTTGCATACTTCACAACTTTATGCTTAGACATAGTGTATAGGATGATATCATTGATGAGTACACTTACTTGAACTATATGGATGAGGATGCCCAAGCATCCGCACAACAACAAGTAAGAATTGTTTATATGTCTCAAGAAGTCATTTAGGAGCAAAATATGCTGTGTGGCTCTATTACCCAATAAATATGAAATGATTGTAGACGCACTTAAATATCATTTATTTTTCTCGGACTTGTGTCGTGCATTTCATTCATGTTACATTACTACTTTAGTATTGTTCTTTATCTTATGTTTTACACATATGTTGGATATCCTATGTTATTGGTGGATCTTCCGTTGACAATTTGCATGATTGATAATATGGGTGCTGATCAACTATCTAATACATGATAGAATGTGTTAATATATGTTTCTTTAGCTTAATATTATTTTATGCATACACATTGCAATAAAATACAATCATGTAGTGAAGTTCAATTTAATGTGAGTTAGCTACTATGGTGCTTGCATTGGATCTTATGTACTCTTGTGGTGGAGGCTCGATGCTATTGGTCATGGCAAGGATGGTGAGAAATTATGGTCGTTAGTTTTACACTAGTCCATTACGTGGAAACCACTGAGGTAATTTCATTTGGGCAAAGGATTGAGAACATTATTTCATCTTATGTATTTGCAAACTTACCCGAGGGTGCTCCATCCATAGGTTTGAGCCATGCGTCCACATTGATTTGCCATTTTAGACATGCACAACGTTATCTTAGTACTCTAGTTGGATGGATGATATGCTCATGCGGTGGATACACATGTATTTTGTTTGTCTTTGTTATTATCGTGTTGCTCATGTTACTTGTTTGTATTGTTGGTTCACGTTGGTGATGGTTTTGTACTATACGATACATAACATTATGACATTGCACATTTCACTTAACTTATGCTATTATGCGTATGGATTTAATAAAAACTTTATTCTATGTTATCATGAGTATAATGTGTGTGTAGCAAAATGTTATTGATGTTCTTTGACATAATTAATGGACTATACATCTTGGTTCGTCCTAAACAACCACACTTGCTGGTGTTGTTTCAAAAACTTGCATATACAAATGTTGTGATGTTGATGTAATTTATTTAGTAGTGCATTTTAGGTAAGCCACCTCGTATGCGTAACCAGCTAATAGATGAGTTTTTTCATGATCCATTCTGTATTGAGGATTAGGAGATGGCATTGTTGTGTCTCACTATAGCTACTGTGAGTACCAGTGACCTATCCAACCGTAGCATCATGTTGTCATTGTGCGATGATTTTTCAGTATAGTTGTTCTGCAAGTTTGGGATGAAGGCCATGGCTCAAATGGTGAGGATTAACATTAAATAGCTACATAGGCACTACTACTCATTTATTAACTACATAGAGATTCCAAGGGTGCACCACAACCCCACTACTAATATAGTAACGGTTGACATGCAGTACTAGGAGCACATACAATATGTATGTATTTTTCTCTTGTTATATGTCTTTCTACCGTGATGCATACATCTTTTCCCAATATGTGATAAGTTCTTGCATGTGTATCACCATGTTAACACTCCAATAAGGTGTTATTTCTTAATATTTTTTTAACACATTTAGGAGACCAATAGGTAATGATATTTTCCTATTAAGGGAGAGCTGCTATACTTCCATTTGAGGTATATTTTCACTTACACACAAGTTGCCGATTTAGATGGTCATGAGGAAAAGGCCATCTTGCCAATTGTCATATCAAACTCTAATTATGGTCTCATCCTTCCCCCACATGTCCCACCTATAGTTGCACCGCCATCCCATGTTCCATGTGCACCTGCATGTAATCGTTCATGACCTGCATAGGTTATTTAGTTAAGCAACTCACATTGTAGCACGGATATTAATTCTTCTCTTGATGGTACACATGAGCGCACTAGTAGGTCAATCTCAACCGATGCTACTGGTCTACGTCGACATGGGGGATGGTTAGATGATTAGATCCTGATGTTTGGCCTAATTTTGTCTAACTGTTGTTATATTTCTTATTTTGTTATGAATTCTACTTTATGTACTTTGATTGGACCACTATTACTATCTCTATTGTGTAGTACTCTGACCTTATGACTTTCAATTAGGATCTATCTGCTTTGCTTTATGCGCTATAAACATTTATCAACTTCGCTTGTGCGACCTTTTTTCTACTAATTACTTGTCCTAGATATGATTAAAAAGTATGTGTACTTACACATAAAGTCAAATTATACAAATTTATATTTTACATGTACATACATATAAATATATATCAATAAATTTAAGCGATGTTTATTCAATTACTTATAATTAATTCATAAAATATAATTATATTTACACAAAATTTATTATTATTTATATAAATGTACTCAACAGTACAATTATAAATATATTATATATGCTCGTATTAATATGTATTTTAGTATTAAAAAGCTTCATCTACATAATAAAATTAAAGCATTGTATTTTACATTGTTTATAGAAAGTTATTTTCATATTTTAAAATTATATGTTCACATTATTTTTTAATATTTAAATGAAATTTTTTTCATATTATAATTAGTCATAGTTATATTTTAATATTCAAAGGTAAATTATTTTACAATAGAATTATGTAAAGATATAATTTAATATTTTTAATATAATTTGGTTTCTCAATATTTCATTATATAATGATGTAATGTTATTTACACTTTAAATTAATAAAAATGTTGATAAAACAAATTATTAAATTAATTTAATATTAAGTTTCATTACATATTACGTGAGATTTTAGATAATATTAAATTAATATTATCTAAAATGCAACAATATATACATAAATAATATGTAATATTCCTTACATAAAAAAGAAAAAAAAAATCTTATAACCAATCACCACTTTACAAATTTTTCTCATAAAAAATCTCACAACCGAACACCTTCTCACAACTTTTTCTCACAAAAAATCTCACAACCAATCACCATCTCTTAACTTTCATTTCTCACATCTAATATAATCATTACACTTTTACCTTACAAATAATTACTCTCATAAAAAAATTTTCAATCTCATAAAAACAAAAATCTCACTATTTTCTCCAAGAAATAAAAAGTGAGAAACTAAAACATAGGCAATCACAACCTAAACCCCTCCCAAAGGAAAAGAAAGTTAAAAGAAACATTGCAACATAAATAAAAGTCTTTAGGTTAATGTCAACTTGTAATGACAATAATAGAGAGAATAGTTATATAAGTTATTGAAGAATATGTTTGAAAATAAAAATGAAAATATATCGGGTAATGATATGTAGTAAGTGATGGGTCTCAATTTTCTCAAATAATCAAAAATGTAAAAATAAAATTTAAAAGTGAAACCAAATAGGGCCTTCCTTATTGATTTTTATATCTTTAGCTACACTGTTATGAATCACCCCTTCAAAAAATGTCACTATTTAACAATTGCACTATAACATTATTTATTTGGCAATTTCTCAATGCCTATAGTGGCTAATTTTGTCTTAGTGAAAAAAGAACAAGGTATAAAATAATTCACCGGACATTCCAACGACATGAACTTCCTGGATTCATCTCTCTTGAAATGTAACGCTTTCTATTTTAGAGTTCCTTAATCCTTAAACTGTAATGAATGAAACATTTCACCCTTCCTTGTTCAAACTACCTGGCCTCAAAGTCAAACAACACCCTCGAATGTGGAACCCTTCTTTTAATATATATAAGTAGATTGGGTTACTTTATTTTATTTTTACCTGAACCCATGTGATTCACTGGCCAAATGAAGTGCTTTCACATTAGTCCGATTATCATATATATATATAGGTTGCCGAGGATTTGCTCACGCCATTGAACGCTTTGGTAAGGTCAAGTGGCATTTTGGTGCTGACCTAGTTTATTGTTAGATCCCAAGCCAGGTGGGTGCACCCAATCCACTGCTGTATTATGGTTGGACTATTTGGTATACCTGTCTCTCCTTGACCCATGGACCGTGGTGTTGAATGATAGCGACTAGCGTAATGTTCCATTCAAAAAAATCGCAAAGGAGGTTTAAATGGAAACAGCAAGAGAAAAGAGCATATGGAAATTATACACATTGCAAAACTAAATTTTTCTCGAGTCCATATGCAAGTGAACATGTCAACTATTTGAAATTATCTAATGAAACTTTTTTTAAATATAAAGGTTGAGTATTTTCACAAATTTGTGAATTAGATAGGATACTTTTGCGCAGAATAAGTATAGGACATAGCGGGTTAATCTTTATTAATTTGATTGAGAATGTGAAATATTTTAAATTCAAAAACTGTTCTATAATATAGGTTTGTTCATGGTTGTTTTTTTCATAGATTAGAAAAATTAAGAAAGATGAGTACAAAGTAAATAATGGAAAATTTTATGAATAGTTGTTGGTGATTAATAGGGATGGATGAAGATATGGAAATAAAGGCAATAATGGGTAAACTACGTACTTAATAGTCGAAGTAATTAAGTCTATTCATTTTCAACTTACTACTTAGATCGGATTAGGATTTCAATCTACTACTTATTAATTAACATTTGATTGTTCTATTTTTGAGTTTTTAAAAAATAATAGGCCATTAGATTTTATGAGGTTTAATTTCTTTTCTCAATTAATGAACAGTATGAGTTTGAACCATTACTTGAACTCCTGAAACTTTCTTACAGTGCCAGTTAAGCTCCCCTTATATATATAATTAGTATATTGTGGAGATGTTGCTGGCAATAATAGTGGGAAGATATGAATACCGAATATTTTGTTTTAAGGAATTGAACCCTCAAGTACCCATTGCATAATTAGCACATTGCGTAGGAAGTCGCTAGAAGTTTGAAATTGTAATATTTTAATATTGAATGTTATTTTCATAACTGATCACTTCATTTATCATTTAATAAGAAATCAAAGAATAACTAATTAAGATCTATGCAACTTACAGAACCCCGCAAGGTAGGAGGTCTATTTTGGAAATATTATCCATGAAGTCCATGGTGGAAATCCTATTTTGGAAAAATTATCCATGTAGTGTTTTACAAGTGTTAATAGCTGCCAGGTGTTAGAAAATTGTATGCATGGATCAAATATAGATGGAGTGTGCCAAACTTGTAAAGGTAATAATACCACAGAAAAAACAATTAGACCAACTAAACATAGTACTAGATGATATTTTTGATGAAATTGAATACAACACACTCAATTCAATCATAATTGTTGGATTAAAAGAAGTTACGTGGCGAAAATCATCTGTCACTTTCAACCCATGGACTTGCCATAGTATTAGCATAGCGGCTGAAGTGTCCAACACATTATTACTAAATAAAAATCATGACAAGTTCAAAATCACCAAAAATAGATCAGGTTGTACTTGATGGATGATTTTTTCTTTTTTCTTTTAATCTACATGCACGCATGCACTAAAAGCCTTCTTAGTTCAAATTCCTTGACCTCATGCTTTATTTGTGAGGTTTATATCACTCGATTGAAGGCAACTCGACCTCTACTAGTGGATGATTAATCATAATAGGATTAAATATCTACGGTGGACTTTTGGTAAGTCTTATAGTTGCCGACCCTTAACATGTCATGGATGTTTAAGAAATTATAAATTTTATAAAATATTTGGTGCGAGTTTTAATAGGAATTTAGGCACTCTCAAAATAGAGTTTGGATTTTATTAGTTATTTTGAATAAGATAAAGAGTTTATACTTGTTCTTAAAATTATAAAAAATTTTACTAGCCACAATTATATTGATTATATAATTATATTAAAATATATTGTATCACACAAGTTTCAAGAATATTTTATAAAATATTTTTAAAAAATCAATAGTCAAACGATTGTATTTACAAGTCTAATAGTGCATCTACAAATCTAAGGTCGATTGGGTTATCCGGCAAAGAGGTTTGGGCTTTTCTTCCTGTGGGCCACTTGGAAATGGCCCAAAAATTGTATAGATGCAATTAACTTAATTTTGTTGGCTACTTTACTTTATGGTTTTTAAGCAAAAGTATGTACGAAAAGGAAAAATCTCAAAAGATGTCACTAATAAGAAACAGCTATACAACGCGCGCGCGCGCGCGCGCATATGCATTCATATTAAAATAGTCGCATCCTAAGCGTTTCATGCCTAAATTTTCGGGAAAAAAAGCTTGCATCCTCAAATTGGCACAGCTAATGTGTAATAACTATATGTTTGACGACTCATGTTGCTGCAGTTTTGTGCAACAAGTGTGGATATGTCATTAAGGCTTATTAAAAAATTAAAAAAGCTATTTGATACGATATTCTTTTTGGGGTGCATTAATCTTCCGGCTGCAATGTGAAAGGGCCGTATGAAGTGTGAGAACATTATTAATTATTTTGGTGTATTTTTTAATGAGTTCACAAAATTAGTCCTGCTTTAAAAAATAATGACAAGATAGTTCCATATTTCAACTCTTTTCAATATTTATTTTTTCCTTCAATTTGCTTTATTCTATCATAATTCTTACACTTTATTATTTTAAAAAATAAAATAAATATATTGAAATTGTTAAATGAACTATAATAATATTGTACAAAATAAATACATATTTTTATTTATGTAAGCACATATATAGAGTGCGCCCAAGACTCTGGTTAATACTAGCACACAAGGCTATAATAATTATCACCCTATGCACAAACTATTTTGGTCCGTAGGCATATACACATTTTCGATTTTTGGTTTAGTAATTTGGAAGCAACACAAATTGCAGTTGAACAGCACAACCACTCAACCAAACGGAAGATGCGTGCGTTGCGGTTCGCAGACTGAGATAATTAATCATTTATCTAAAACAATTGCTTATTTGGTGGCTGCCCAACTGCAACTTCTTTATAAAATCGAAAATTTCATTTGACGGCCGCTTGGGTAGGAACCACCAATGTACAACACGACCTTCATCTTACAACTTCTTTTTTCTTTTCCTTTCTTTCTCTCTTTATATTCCCCGCCCCCTTCTTTTTGTCTCTTGCATGTGAAGATGCGGCGAAGTATTGACATGCACGCAAGGATTGATGGCCAAAAAAACATTAAAAAGATACCTACAAAAATAGGATTTCTTCAAAGAAAATACTGTCACATTAATAATAAGATATATATTTACTAGCTGGTATATTATTATTCTCATCATTTAAACCTCAAACAATGTGTACATCATTAATGCCTAGAACTTTGTAATTCTTAATATTTTACAACTTATTTAGGTATAAATTGTTTTTAAATTTAATATTTTCAATTTAAATACTTACATTATGTTATTTAATAGTAGATCTTTTTTGAATGTTAAAAATAATTATCATTTATTTTTTAATCATATGAAGTAAATGAATTATTATAAAAAAAAATTATTTTGCAAGGCTATAAAAGGATATTCAAAAATTTATTTACTATTCACATTGGTATCTGTTTATACAAAATATTATCTACATTTAAAGAGGATGTTATCTGTATTCGATTAGTAGATATTCGAGTGAAAATGGATACGAATATGGTAAATACATATACGATTCGTTTAATATCATCTTCGAATATATATATATATATATATTCATTAAATATATACATTCATACATTTAATTTTTTGTAAATTAATTATATCCATTTTTTGTATCTATTTTTTTTTAAATATCAAAATTATTGTATATGATATATTATTTATTTTTTCAATAAAAATCTTATAATCCATATATGTGTATAATTATGAAGAAAACAATAATAAACTTAAAGAATTACAGTAATATTGAGAAACAATTGAAGAATAAAGTTAATCAACATAAATTATCATTGGTTGACTTTATAATTAATATAAATATCACTATTAATATAATTAGTACTAATGATCAATTAACATGTCAATTATTAACTAGAAATTATGCTATTTATTTGATTACTTCATTTTTTATGAAATTGTATAATTCTTTCGATTAATTAAAAAGTTTGCATTTGTTATAGATTAATAAATTCACATATTTGGATATTCGTAAATGGATATTCAAAAAATTATCATTGAATATGAATATCCAAAAAAAAAATTATTTGAATTGAATACATGTAATTTCAATCAAATATAGATACATCTGAATAATTATAATCGAATATAGATATATTCGAATCCGATCGATATCCAATAGATATGAATTTGGATATCATTATATAAATATCCGTCGAATTCGTATTCATATCTGAATATTCAAAATTAATCAAATACGAATATGAAAACAGTACAACCAATCCATTTCATACTCACTTGTACCCTTATTATTTTGATATTAAAAGTATTTTTTGATGTGTGGCACTAGTCACATGCTAATATAATAGTATAAATTTTATTAATTTAAAATTTAATGAAAAATATTCAAAATTTCATTTACAATACTCCAATTAGTCTTATGAGTTTTTATAACTTTTTAAATCGAAATCAAGATTCTCAAGAGCTACAAAAATTTTCGTAAATTTACAGTTTGATAAGTGTATAAGTTCATTTGGATAATCTCTAAGAGATTTTGAGTTCAAATTTCATTATTATGCATAGTAATTTATTTACTGGTAAATTTGTATGTTAGTATTTGATATTTTAAAATAATAAATAATATTATTCGCACTCAAAAATAATCTCGGTTAGACTGTTACTCTAAAAAATGAAATAATTAATTAAAAAGTAACAACTATGAGAAAATTTGTAGTCGACCAACCTAAGATACGTTGTTGTATTTTAGGTTGGGATGATTCATTGGTTATTCCTTAATTCTCCTACTTGAAAGGGGATATTCCTTAATTCTCCTACTTTTCATGTTTGACTAATGAATGTGAAGACTTGACCAACTCTTAATATATTGGCATAAATATAATGAGTGACGAGTACACACACACACACACACACACACACACACAC
>JACGDI010005764.1:867766-906021 GCA_014898725.1 Jacaranda copaia
CCCCCCCCCCAAAAAAAATTCAAACTAAAGTGTAATTCTAACGAAATTTGCAAAATGACAAAAATTCCTAGACGTCAAAAATTTTAAAAAATATGAAATAATGAAAAATAAGCAAATATGTGAGGGCAAATTTCCCCTTGTGTCTGGCAAGTGAATAAATCCAAAAAGGAAAATAAAAAAAGTTTCATTTCAATTTTCTCACTCACATTCTCCTCTCTCATAAGTCAAAAAGAAAACCCTAGACCTCAAAGCAAACCGTTCCTCCCTTTGCAAAATCTGATCATTTTCATCCATAAACGTCGGTGATTGTGGTGTTTTCATAGCCTAAGGAAACCTTTGGTCATGTAGCTTTAAAAATATGATGCGATTTGGTTTATAAAAGAAACGAAACCAAAATTCTTTGAAGTAGGTTGTATGAAAATAGAAAAATCATTCTACTCTTTCATTTTTCTTAGTACATTTCGCTGGAGATAGTATAAAATAAAACTTTTTGTGCTTTTGGTGTGTGCAATAGGTTGTTTGTGTTCGGGTTTTGCTATTATATTCTCTTTAATGCATGATCGTAGTTTATCTACATGTTTTAGGCGTTAATATCATTGATTTATGCATTTTTTAAGAAGTGCTTATAGTTTTGTTAAAAACCTTAAATGCCCTAATTTTCAATTCTATAATTCTATAGTGTTTGATGTTTTGGGATGGCATATTGTAAAAATATGAAATTTATGTGAGAAAAACCCTCCAACAACCTACAATTTACTTGGTGATTTTTTTTTCCAAGATTGTTAGTTTGTTAAAAGCCTATTGGATTCAGTAATTGATTTTGCCTCATTTTAAAACCATATTAGGGGTTTTCTCTACAATTAGAAAAGGTTTTGGCTCAAGTAAATTAATATGTTATTGTTATATTTGTATTATTAAATGCCTTTGCTTATTTTATGTAGTTTATGTTGAAATAGGTATGGCTAAGTAAGTGTATACACTTGTTATATGCTACATGAGCAAGGAAAAAAGGATCAAAGATGCTGATCTTAATAGATACAGTTTCTTTGATCTCATAGATGATATAAATGGTGCACATCAAATTGGTATAGCCCATTTAACTATTAGTTGAAGTGTAAGTAGCAGTGGTGATGTCATGTAAGTCTTAGATAATCAAAATGTTATAAACATGCTTTCTAGGAATATGAATTCAAATAAAATTGATGTGTACATTGATTGTATTGATTATGGCCTTGGTGAGGCTAAGGGAGATTGTGTTAGTGATGAGGGTAAGGGAGGTCAGAGTGAGGGTGAGGAGGGTAAAAATGAGGGTACAAAAAGTGAGGGAGCAAGAAGGGTAAGGAGAGATGAGGGAAGTGATAGTAAGAGTGAGGGTAAGGAGGGTAGAAGAGCACAGAAAGTTAGGCATAGGACTGAGATTGAAACTGTGGGAGAAAAGGCTGTAGATGGGAATGAAAGTTGTGAGGACAACACAAGTTTAGTATCAAAAGGTAATGATAGTGATGAGCTTTCTAGCTATAGCTCAAGACCCTATATGAAACTCATCATTCAAGTGATGAAGGGCTTGTAGATGATCTAATGAAGGGGAGTTTGGTTAATAATGCTATACAATTTCCTAAAGATTATGGTAAAAAAATTATTTTAGAAAAAGGAATGGTGTTTACTGATGTGCATGCTTTTAGGGATAGTTTAAGAGATTTTGTAATTCAAGAAAGGTTTAGGATAGTAAGAGTTGAAAATAAAACCTTTAAGGTTACTTGTCACTATGCTGAAGAAAATTGTCCTCAGAGAATACACGTTTCTTTGTTGAGAGATGCGGTGAGTTTTCCAATAAAAACAGATAATAGCACACACACATTTGTAAGGGCTGATTATACTAAGGAGGCTTTTGCTGAGCGGATAATTGCAAAACTAGGTTCAATTTGAGAGAGAACTATTTTATGAAGACTAGGAGAATTAGGAGCAAAATGCAAAAGTATGGAGTGAATCCTTCATAGATGTAAATTTATACAGCAAAGAAGAAAGCTCTTGAGGAGATAGAGAGCAGTCATTCTGAGTCTTATGCCCTTTTACCATCAAATTGTAAGATGTTGTGTTTAAAAAATTTGGGAAGTGTAGTTAGGTTGCAATGTGATCATCACAAAGACAAAGATGGAGGCTCCTCTAGCATACTAGCTTCACTTTTATTCAAAAAAAATATTCTTTGGCTTGGATGCTTTAAGAAATGGCTTTATGCAAGGCTATATTCCATTCTTAAGCTTTTATGGATGCCACCTAAAATGTCCATTTGGTGGTATGTTGTTGGCTGCCATTGGTTTGGATGGTAACAATAGATTATTCCTAGTAACATTTGTTGTAGCTAAGATAAAATGTAAAGAAAGTTGGATGATTTTCTTTGGACACTTGTTAGTTATGCTTGAAAGTTTCTCACATGATTTGGCATAAACATTCATGAGTGATAGGTAAAAAGTATGAAATTTAATGCTTTATTTTCTATATGCATAATTTCATTGTGCCATGTCCTTATTTGAAGTCATTTTCCTTATGAAGCAATTATTGTAGGGTGCACTATAGGTTAGGAAAATCTTTGTATTTTGAAAAACTATTGGGTGCTTCATACATGCAACTGTGTTTACTGTATGCATCTGAAATGATATATTTATTGTGTCAATAATATGTTAGGGGGTAAAATGTAATGCATGGCATGTTAAAGGCTATAAAAGTAAAACGTATGCACTTCATTTTGTACACTGTATGTTAGGGTTTGAAGAATAATATATAGAAGTTTTAACTAATATTATTAACTCCTCTTTTGTTGGGATTGGTTGAGACAATAGATGAGCTTGTCCTTTATGCCATCAATAGAAAGTGTGCAAGATATATATATATATATATGCCAATTTTAGAAGCCAATTTGTGGTGTTGTGCTAAAGAGATACTTTTGGCAAGCTACTAGATCATATAATACAATAGGCTTCAACTTTGCAATGTATAAGTTGAAAGAATTAAAGCTTGCTACATATGATTGGCTCTTGAAAATTCCCTCTGAGTAGTAATCTAGAAATGCCTTTGATAATAGAATTAAGAATGATCATGTGACCAACAACATTCCATAATTTTTAAAGTATTAGGTTAGTAATCTTGAGGGGAAAACTATTCTTGCTGTGTTAGATAGATTAAAGGCAAAACTTATGAGCAGACTACATAAGAGGTTTGAGAAGGGAATAAACTAGAGGTGTAATATAGTTCCTAATGCTGTTAAAATACTGAATGAGGTGAGTGATGAGTCCAAAAGATGTACTTTGCTTTTGGCTGGGCAGTGGGAGTATGAAGTGCAGGATGAAAATATACACTATATAGTTAGTTTGCAAAATATGACTTATGATTGTAAAAGATGGGAGATTAGTGGCATACCCGGCAAGCATAGTGTACTTGCCACAGCTTCTAGGAGAGAAAAGATAGAAAATTAGGTTGACATTAGGTTTTCAAAGGAGAAATATATGAAAGCCTAAGGATATATGAGTCATCCCATCACTAACCCTAACTTTAGGCCTAAACATATGGATATTACCCCTAAAGACCTACAACCCTTTTTGAAAAAAAGGCTACTAGGAAGACCAAAGAAAAGTATGAGGAAAGAGTTGGGTGAACCAATTGTTGTGAATAGGTCAAGCATTTTGAGATACAAGAAGTGCAATGTACAAGGTCATAATAATAGAACCTACAAAATGCAACCATAGAATATCTCTCAAAGTTTGAGCAAAAATGAGGTGAGCTTATTTATACGTTTTTAATTCTATTTATATTTTACTATGTGTTTAGCTATTTATAATTATTTGACTTATTGTTGCTCTATTTGGTGTTTTAGGTTAGTAGAAGAGTGAAGAAAGGAACCAGCCAAAGCAAAAAAGGAAAAGAAAGGGGGAGTAAAAGCTAGAGCATGAATGAGGTAACAAATTTCAATGTTATTTTTTAGTTTTTCCTAATTCAAAGTTAAATTTTACATACTGTATTCAATTGAAATTTTCATAGGTCAATCAACCTGGTGAACTTGAACTAGTTTTAGATGCTTCTCAAGGGGGCAACAGGAAGAAAATGGGGAAGAGAGGTATGAGCTAGAGCCAAAACACTATTGCAAGTAGTCCAAAAAGGGAAATGAGGAGTAAGAGAAGAAATGAGGATTAGCAAAATATTTTATTAGTTCCAAACATGTTTGCATTGCTCTCATTATACATTTCTTTATTTTCTTTCACTTTATTTTTTTCAACAAATTCACAAGACTGCAACTAAACATACTAAAGTTGAAGATGAAATTGAAGCTAAAGTTGAAGTTGAGGCTAAAAAATGTATTGAATCTACTAATAATGTTCTTGAACTTGCTAACGATTTTCTTGAACATGCTAACTATGTTCCTAAACCTGCTAACTATGTTCTTGAACTTGTTGTTACATAAGAAGGTGAAGACGTTGTTAGCTCTATTCCTGAAGTTGCTGAACTTGTTGAAGGTGCTACATCACAAGAACAACCCATGGCTAACTTGGTACCTGAAACATCACAAACTCTTGTGCCAGCTAAGAAAATGGGGAGGACCAAAAAAGCCTACTTTCGGGTTGCCCCTTGTAGTGCAAAAAAATAAGAAAACAAATGAGAGAATAAGAAAGAGTAACAATATCTGGTAAGCTGCACTTACTCAAACGAAACGTGTGGAAGTTGCACTTGTTGAAACAGAGCATATAGAAGCTGTATTTGCTCAAACAAAACATGTGAAAGAAGAAATTGCTGCACCTGCTACATCCTCCAAGAATTTTCCAACTAAAGTTGTTGCACAATCAAGCATGCCCGTAAATAAAGATAAGGAGTAGGAGTATCAATGCCCTCAAATGTGATGTCGCTTTTTTTGTACCAGAACAAATATAAGTGCATTGAAATTTTGTTTCCTGATTAATGTATGTTGATGAATGGATGGATCTGGAAGGTTGTTGGCCTATTTTTGGATCATCTTTTGGTGATTGGATGGATTTTAGGTGCATTTTCATTGGATGAATATTGGTTGGCCTGAATGGATTATTTTTTATTGTTAAGTGAACAAATTATGTAAGCTATTTCTTTTTTATACTTTTGGTATTTAATGGAAGCATGATTCACTATTTGGATGATTTACAATTATATATTGGTTCAACTTGTTGGCTTACTTTTTTAGAATAGTTAGTTTTACTTGATGCAAATAGAGCAAAGCATGACATTGCAATTGAAATAAAACGCATATCCTATTCAATAACATTTTGAAAGACAATTGACATTATATTTGATACCTAATTCATTAACATTTTGATAATTTTGCCTATCAAGAACAAGCTAAAATGTAGCATATTTACTACAACAAGCTTACACAATAGATTTTCATTCTTCAAACCTAAATGACTAGTAGATTGCCTTTGCATCAAACTAGTAGCTTCAAAATGTTCATGAACTCCTTCCCGACCATGACCAAAACCTTGGTTTTCATCTTCTTCAGTAGGTAGACACCAATGTTAAAAACCATGCTCAACACGACAATTAAAAAGCCTTCCCGGATTATTGCTAGTCTTGGACACCATAATTGATGTACTCTTCCCACAATTTTGCCTTTTGCATCTCTCTTTTCTATATTTCAATACCCCCAATTTACTAGATGATGGGCTCCATGATGACGTCATATTATTTGGGCGAGAAAATCAAATAAAAATGAGTGTGTGTATATATAGCCAACATAAGCAACGTATATAAATAGCTAGGCTATTCTTTTCTCTATTTTATTACAATTAAGTCCTCAAATAAAAAAATAATGGCAAATAAACCCTTATCAAATTCAAAAATATTTCAATACCACCTTTGTAGGTATTTTTTCCCATTAGAAAAAGTCAAACCGGGTCAAAAATGGAGTCATTGACCTTAGGGGCATTTTTGTAATTTCATTCAATTTTTTTAATAGCCATTTAACAAAACCCTAATGGTGACTAATGGTTGGGGTGAATATAATTTTCAAAATATTGGGGATTTTTTGTAATTACACCAAACATCAGAGGATGTGGATATAATTGAACCTTTTTTTTTTCATTTTTTTAAAAACTTTTGTTTTAATTTAAAAAAAATACTAATGGTTTTTTTATTTATTGTTTCAAGTTTGAAGGACTTATACTTTGAATTGCCCCAACTAATTAAGGTAATTTTTTTAATTACGATTTATTTAGTTAAAATTTGATTTATATAATAGTGAAGATTTGATTCATGTATTTTTAGTTAACACATATGATTTATGTATTAGTTAAACTCAAATAATGATTTATTTATTTGTAATATATTTTGACTTAACACAAATAAAGATTTATGTAATAGTTAAAATTTGAGTTAAACTTTATATTCATATTAAATGTTATTATATTTTGTTATAGTTATGTTGTTATGTGAATTCAATTAAACTTTATGTTACTTTATATTGAATTATATTAAATTTATAAGTTCTAATTTAGTTTATAGGATTACGATTTACAAATAAATATATGCACTTGTAATATGTGTCTATAACATAGGCTATGTCAACTATGGTGGATACTTTTTGAGTTTTGTGGAGCATTTAGAAGTAAGTTTACATACATTCTTCTAATTGTATATATTTTTTTAGTAGAATACATTAGAAATGTTTTGAGTTGGTGGAATTAGGAAGGAGGATGGGATGTTATTAGAAGGGGTTGAGTCCTCTCATTTGTTGCCTATTAGCATTTAATTAATTGTATGATGATGATGGGTATAAGGAGGAGTGTTTGTATGCCATTATGTATTTATGAATATTATTAATTGTAATATGTTAATTTAAATTATGATTTATTATGCTAGTTTAAATTTAATTTATGTACTAGATTAAATCATGTTAGTTTAAATTTAATTTATATATTTAATGTTGTTATATTATGTTAGATTTATGTTTTTATGTGAATTAAAAATTCTATTAGAATTTTGATCGAGTTTAACTTTATGTTAGTATATGTTGAATTGTATTAAGTTCATAGATTTTGATTTAGTTTAAGAAATTATGATTTATAGATAAATACGTGTACTCGTAAGAAAATTTTAGATTGACAATCACTTTGTAAATTATGGTATATGTTGTTTTGTTGTAGTTAGGGACATATATATATCCAATTGTTTGATTCAATACAGGTAATTATATGCAATAATGTGGCCAAATACTTAAAATCTTGATTTGTGTTCAATTATATAGTTCATCGAAAGTGAAATATTAATATTCTAACATATGCTTAATGGCATAGGATATCTCGACAATGACGAATACTTTTTCCTGTGCGTCAAGTTTTTTGAAGCATTTTGAGGTAAATATTGCATACATCCTTTGGATTTTACATATTTTATTACTAGAATATGTTAGAATTGTACAGAGTTGATGAAATTAGGATGAAAGATGGAATGTTGGATGAAGGGGTGGAGCCTTGTTGTTGATTGGTTTTTAATTGCTTGAGTGCTGACGATAGATATAAGGAGGAGTGTTTATGTATGTGTTATTATACGTTTATGAATATTATTAGTTGTTTTTAATTGAAATAATGCTATTCATTTTATTGAGTATTGTTTTTTGGCAATTTGAAGTCTTTGGTTTAAGTGAGTTTTTGATAGAATGTATCATTAATCATATTAAATCTTTGGATTTTTTTTTATCTCTACTTGGATATGTTTGATGTAATGACAATCAAATTAAGAATTGGATGGTCAATGAGCTATAGACGTTCCAATCCTCAATTTGTTTGTCATTGACATCAATACGACAATAAGTAGGTACTTACATTATATTTTTGCCAACATACTTCTTATATGGTTGAATATTATACACCAAAACTTTTTTGTTGTCAATATCTGTATCCATATAGTCTATACCAAATTAGGGGTTACTCATTATTTCCAATTTTTTTATTCAATATGTGTAACTATATGTAATAATGTGATCAAATAATTAAAATCTTAATTTATATTGAATTTTATAATTCATCTAAAGTAAAATATTAATATTCTAACATGTGCTTAACAACATAGAATATCTTGACTATGGTGAATATTGTTTTTGTGTGCCAAGTTTTTGGGAACATTTCAACAATATATATTTCTCTAAGTGTTTTGAATTTTTTTTGTCTCTTAGTTTAAGTTTTTATATTTCATTATTCTAATTTTATTTTTATTTTGATATTGCAGATTTTGATATCTCAAGGCATTGAAATTTAGTATAAGTCATTGTATTGAGTAAGATAATTTTTTTGGCATTATTTAATGAATTTATATTTTAGTTGGGACTTGGTTTATTATATTTTTCAAGAGTTGGTTGTATTTGTTGAGTTTAAAATATTTATTTGATTTGAATTATTATTATTTGGGCATTGCAATTTAGAACAAGAATGCATAATTTTTTGGTTGATTATAGGTACCAATTTGGTGTAGGATGCATAATTTTTTTAATTTCTTTTAAAAATTTGTGAACAAAAATTTCAATCACAAATTTTTTTAAAAAAAAAATTACAATTTGTGGTGGATAGAAAATCCATTGCAAAATTCATTTGTGTAGTGCCTCCTCCTAGAATAGCACCTAAGTTGAGGCACCACTCCAGTTCAAACTTAAATATGATTCATAATATACTTAATAGACCCATAACGAACTTTTTCAAACTTAATTAACCAAAAGTAGCAACAAAATTTCAACCTATCAATCACAATAAAACACAATATACATACCATAGTTCAACCCCTATATACCTGACAAAATTATACAAGCCTCAAATCCTAAATAACAGTTTTGACATATCACAACATCTCTATTCCAAGCTTAGCATTCGAGAGATCTTAAACTTACCCATAAGCACCTATTCAATTATAGATTGTATCTTTTCTTCAGCCCAAGCTAAAGATCCACATTCACCACTTTATCTTGTATTAGAAACATGAATAGTAGGGGATAAGTCCAAAGGACTTAGTGAGGGATATTCTTAATGAGAAATAATGGGGATCTATCAGGGGAAAATTTACCCAACAAATCGTCAATTTATATTCCAAATAGAAACGTATCAAGAACAAGCAAGAGCAACCAATAACAAGTCCAAGAACAAACAATATCAAATTCATGACTTCTAATAGGTACTAACTAGGGGGTGTAATTGTTGGTTTGGACAGCCAGGGATTGTTTCAACCAATTCTGCTCATGAGGTATGGAGCATCTCAACCAATCATAGTCGAGAGGAAATACAAATTGCTCATCCAGCACATACAACAGTTTGATGTAGACTAATAAGTTACACCATCCTTATTGCTCCAAGAACAAACAAAACAATCAAAGTATGATCAGAACAAAAAAAACTCGAATATAATATGCAGTCCAACAAATCAAAACAAACCAGCATATCGGAATCTCGTTATACCAATCAAACAAATACTCCCAAAGCATGATAGCTTCGCAAATAATTACTGTGTCCATACGGACCATATAGTGCATTGTGAATACCTAAGCAAGTTGCTTAGCGTATTGTAGATACCTAAGTGGACCACTTAGCGTATCATGAACACCCAAGCGGACTGCAAAGCTTGTCCTATGTATTCTAGCATTCTATGTAGGATTGGCACTCAGCTTATGTACAATTCTCCAAATGAGTGCAACAAGTATAACATATACAAACAAGCAATTGGTTGCCAACAAGGCAATATAAACAACCAACAAGTACAGATAAGCCAACTGGCCAGATAACAAGTACAAGTACATGAGTATGTTGGCAAGGCATCTGATCACAAGTTCAAGATAGATAATGATCAAGGCAAGTACCAAACATGACAGAAAGAGTTCTAAGTGCCAGAATAATCAAGAACGATTCGATAGAATGATACAAGTATGAACCTACATAAGGGTATACAATCTAACAAGTTGAATATGATCAAGTACGAATCTCAACTAAATGAGCAGAACAATCAATCAAGTTATGAGCAGGTATAATCAAGCACATCAACCCTCACAAAGATTTTTCCATAAGAATAATAGATATAACAAGGCCAAATGGTAGACCCACAAAGGGGTTTTCAACAAATATGAGTAAGCTTATACAAGCATCAACCCAAAGTAGAAGAAAACGCATGATAGAGTATAAACGAGTACTAACCCACACAGGTGTTTACAAGTCAAATAACAAGTTAAGAAGAAATATACAATCAAGTACAGATTTCAAGCAATTATAAGCAAGTACAATCAAGCAAGTTAAATCCACACAAGGATTTTACCACAAGAACAGAGAGAATTAGCAAGGCCAGGATGGCAGACCCTCACAGGTTACAACAATCTAAAAGTAAGTTAAACAAAGCAACAACCCATAATGGAAGACCCTTACAAGTATATTCAAATCAAATAACAGATAAAATATAGATTTCAATCATAGTTCAGAGTACAGTTCAAAAATAATAAAACCCACACAGGGCTTATTACAACACAGATAAGAAAAAAAAGTGCTAGATTAGCAGACCCTCACAAGGGTATTCAAATCAGATAACCGATAACAGATAATAGATCAAATCTCAAACAAATTCGAGTATGTATAAAATAGAAAAACCTACACAAGGGCTCATCGCAATTAACTGATAGAGAGAAAAGTGCCAAATTAGCAGACTCTCACCTCTTGTGGTTTCAGCAGAACAACCAGAGCCCATAGTTTTCTGATCAACAGGACCCATTTCTTCATCACCTAATCAAAAGATTATTTCCATAGTCAAATTCCTATTCAACTCTAATAGCTTTATAGAATTGCATCATAAGCATTCTAGTGTCACTAGCTTAGTGATCAACACAATAACTATAGATTCAATAAATATTGTCTTCACAAAGTATCCCAATAAATCAACTATTCTAAAATTAGTCACGATGGTTTATATTGGTTCCAAAATAGCATGATATCTCATTCTTAATTATAGGGTCATGATCATATCATATCTTCATCCTAATCCTCATAACATAGTTCAATTCTCTACATGATTAGTCCTAACCAATGCCACTTAGTCTTACATTTATAATATCCTCAATTATGGATTTAAATCATTTAATACACTTATTTAATCCAAAGTTGGCATATCATGATATGTTCAAGTCTACTAAATTACAACATAATCCACGCATGGGATGCGTATACACCAATATATATTAAATCCTCATTTATCGATAATATATAGGATTTATAAGTGAAAAGGCATAATATATATATATACATAGTCCCTTCCCAACTTATTACCCACGATTTGATTATAGAGATGTCAGAATCATAAACTGAGACCATCGTTACGATCACCGCAATGAGCTAATGACATTGTTTTGAGGTTGCCAGAGCACCATCAGTAGAAAATGTTGTGCCACTACTAAACTGCTCCTTTCAAGCTCCTAAATCTAATGGCATTATTAGTTTCAAGTTTCATGACCTGTAGCACTTCCAATTGAGCTTAACAGTATCCAAGTGAGTCTTCACCAATGAGCTCTAATCACCTTTTCCCATCACCGTAGCCATGTGAAACTCCCATGCAAGACCACCACTAAGTTCTCTAAGCTGAGATCTCTCCAACCATCCGTCCAGAATCTTGTTTTGACCACACAACCATCGACTATCGTGAAACCCGTAAGATGGGTCTTGTTCCACTTCCCACCACCAGTAGTTTTAGCCCGAGCTATCGTGCATGTGTGTGTAGGTGTGGCAGAAGGTAAGGGTAGGTGTTTAAATAGAGTGGTGAAGTGTTAATTTTGGTTGAGGAGACAGCTTGCTGGGGAGGGTTAATGGGTGCGGTTTGAAGGAGGAAAAGGAAGAAAAAGATGGAGTAGTGAAAAATGAAAATCTGCCAAGTTTAAAATCAAACTTTTCCAAAATTACACATTGGCCCCTAAAACTTTTGGTCATATTTCAATTAAGTCCTCCGAGATTCCCACAAACTTCAATCAAGCACCTAAAAATTTGAGTGCATAAAATTAGACCCCTTTGATCTAAAGTAATAGCCATACAACCCTAAAAGTCCCAAGTTTAGTACAATCAAGTTTCTAAAAATTGCAAATTTACCCCCAAAACTTTCAAAAATTTTGTAATCAAGTCCTTTTAATTTATATTTCAATCCCTAAAATCCAACCAATATTTATCTTAAATTCTAAACTTTTATTTCTCAAAAATGTCAAATTCAAGGGTGTTCCAATTTGCAATGAAAAAATCCATCAAAAAACTGCAATAGATAGTTTCCATTGCAAAATCCATCGCAAAAATTTGCGAACAGTACTTTTACGACAAATTGTTTTGATCACAAAATCCAATACAAATAGAAATTTTTTTAATAGTGTCTATCTAGATATTTCAAAGTCTATTATCACACGGTAGAAGAGAGTTTATGATTAGAGTGTCAACACGTAGCTATTTTTTCAAACCTTTAGTTTGCTGGATATCTATGACTAGAGTGACTATAGTAGATATAAGAGGATATAGAGTTAGACTTGTTGATGTTTGCAGTGCTAGATTCCTTAGCTTGAATTTGGAACCTAGTAGATAACTATGCTGCTTGTAATAAGTTTTAATAGTGTGACTAAAATATGAACAATAATTTTAGTAAGGTCTTTCTTTTTCTGAAATTCATGGTTAATTGTGGATTGATTGTTGGTAGCTGGTTTAAAGTCATGTTTGAGAGTGTTTTATTTCACTATAAACGCCATGTTGTGAGGATTAAAAGTTATGTTATTACCAACACTACGTTGATGGTCCCCCAAAGCTACTAGAGAAAAAACTTTGCTCAATCGAGGCAAAGGATCTCAACAAATTTGAGCAAAAGACTCATTGAGACCCATGAGAAACAACATCACATACTTCCTATTATAGATCATTAATTTCTTTTCATACCTCCACAAATGCATTGACTACAGGTGCAAAATGACTTGTAATTTCTAAATTCCTCCTAAATTATTTTAAGTTTAGTGAAGTAGACTCCAAGTTGTTATCTTCTATGTGATTAACAAGCCCCCCAATGTAATTGATACAATCTTAGACTAATGCTTTGCTGAAGGCTTTTTTTTTTCTTTTTGAGATCTTTCCATAGTTCATGATCATGACCAAAAAAGATGATATTTGTTGAAATGTCCTTGCAGAGAGAGTTGAGAATTCATGGTGGACTGGCATTAGAAATAGCAGAAGTGAAGGAACAAAGAGGATCCATTGAATGAAGAATGATCTAGGAGGAAGAAAATGGATAAGGAGGAGATTAAATTTATAAAAGAAATGATGCATTATGGAAGTCTTCCCATACCACACAAGATCCAAGTTACAATTGAACATGGCAATCGTGCATGCTTTCATTGACAAAAATTGAACATTTTACACAAAAGCGAAGCTGAAAATCTATTGAACTATAGCTAGCCCTAAGTTGACCAACTACATTATATACAAGAGGAGAGCTTCTACAAATAGAAAATGGCAACTAAGCTTGCTAAATGTGAAACATAAGCTATTCTAATGCTTGCCAGAAAATTTATATAGTCTAGATTTTATATAAATCTTGTCGATACATAAAAATTTAAGTTTGGAGAAATTGAATTTTGATGTTAAAAATACCACAATTCCTATTGGAACAAAAATTTTGGAAAATTTTATACTATTTTATATGATACATTTGAATATATTATTATATTTGAGTTAATCAGGTATTTTTTTTTTGGCGGGAAGGGGGGCAAGCAGGCTATAATATATGAGGCTTATGAAGAAATAGTCTAACATAAATTTTCAAAAATGAAATATAAAGAACAACTAAGAACTATGGCATAATAACAATCTCTTTGCCTCTTTTGCCATCTTATTGGTCAATTTTCAATTGAATTATTAAAATTATTCTAAACTTTAAATCTATATTAAATTTGTACATTGTTAATTATCACATTAAACATAATCCATTAATTACTCATTAATAATATAATTATTTATCTTTTTTTAATTAATTATTTAGACCTTCATCACATTGAATAAGTGATCATCGCCTATGTGTATGTAGCGTTATCGTATCAATATAGAAGAGTAAAAATATGGACTACAATTCAATTCTTGCTATTATGAGTTTGTAGATTTGTTGGACAAGGAAATTTTAAGACTCACACTCATTGTAAAACATGCAATTAAAATGACAAACCAAAATTGACCATTAACTAAAAACAAATTAGAGAATGGGATGAGCACCATGGCCATTAAGATAAATCAACTAATTTAGGAGACTTAAGTTGATTAAAGAATTCATATACATATTCTAAATTTAGGCACTATAAAAATACATGCATATTCCAATGGATTTGGTTAGAAATTAGGCATAGATTGAAAATATTGGCGGAATTACGAAGAAAAATTTTTCATCAGAATAATCCTCATTGCAAGAGAAAATTCTAGTGGAAATTTAGATCTAAAAAATTTGTGTCGAAATTCTAACAGATCAGAGATGGATTTTGCTTTATCCTTCATCAAATATTTAGAGTAATTCTCAATGGAATATCCATAAAAAATCCTTCAAAAACTTTCTTGGCAAAATATTCATCAGAATATCAACTGCAATGTTGTCTATTTTTTATTTATTTTAGTCAGTTCCAATGGATTTTATGTTACAAATATGCTGAAAGTATCTATATTATTTTGAAATAAATATATAAAAATATTATTTTAGTTTATTAAATATGTCGCATGTAATATGTTTATATGAATAATTTACAATTATCCAAAAAATATAAAAGAAATGCAATAATTTACAAAATATCAACTATGAAAAACATAATTTTATAAACAAAAAACATTCAAAAAAGCATATAAAATATAAAATTAAAATCCTAACTACTGGTCATTATCAGCATTCTTATCATCAACAATGTAGTTGCAGGCTTTATCATCATATCTAAGATGTCGCTTGGGCCCAAGCTTGAATAGAAATAGAGATGAGACTGGAGAGGTTGAAGAATGAATATCATGCATCAACTCTATCTAACAAATGAGCGCAGTCAAAATCTTCTGGTGCTCATAAACATAGTGATCAATGAAAGCAAAGTTGCTAGTTATCTACTATAATTTATCCCTCATCTTAGAGTGACTCTATGTATCATACTCAAACTAGACTCATTGTCATATGAAGTCAATTTAGCTCTACCACTTTAACTTACATCTCTTCCGACTGGACATCAAAATAGGCTTGAGCTATGCTCAATGACTTTTTGGTAAAGGAGCACAGTAGCATAAAGGTAGCTACTAGTAGCCAAATTGATACACTTAGCCCTTCTTGTTAGGGCTCCCAATCATTTGTGTCCACAACTCAACCTAAAAATTTTATAAGCAAGTGCTTGATTGGGTTAACTGAAGCAAATCTAAATAATTTGTTAGAAACTTACAATAGCTCTTTTTATTTTGTCATCAACCTAGATGTTATGCGCTTCCTTTTCACAAGCATGCATGAAAATCTCTACCACTGTAGGTTACCTCTGTAACTTTTGAGTCTACATAAATAATTAACATAAATGTTATATATATACTATAAAACTATAATTGTAAATAAAAAAAATTGGCAAAGTCTTCTCTTAAATTGGTTTATACCAAAACAATCAAAAGGAGTCTAGAAACAGCAAAAATAAATAATAAATCAGATCAATGATCAAATATGTTAACTCAACACCAAATGGGAAGGGTTCCATCCCTTTCGCACATCCCATCTTCCCACACAATCTAACTATGTAAAGCATATATTCTAACTAAGTATATGTATGTTATGTTGCACGAAAATGGAGCATGATTCTTTTCTAGTAGAAACCAATTTTTGTTTTTTTTCCTCTAACGTGTGTGTAGAGAAATCCTTTCTTCTCTAAAGTTCTCCAAGTTTGAGATTTTTTGTGAATGGTTTTTCTCTCTAAGTTTTTTATGGGACTCAGTATTTATAGATTTTAGTCTCGTGCACTTAGGCCCATTAGGATATTTCTGCCTTCTTTATGGGTTTAGCTTGTCTTTTGGGCTCTCTAGCCCTTGTGTTTGGTTAATTAATTCTAAGTTATTGAACCATTTTTAGTTAATTTATTGAGTTACCCTTAGAGATAATTTTACTAGTATCATCAAGCCCTCTTATTTTCAATAAAGAAGATTTTAATTTTGTATAAAAAATATATTATAAGTTCAATTTTTAATTTTTTATTTACTTTATTTAATCAATTTTCATAGATCAATTTAGGTGTGCCCAGGCACACATTTGTGTTTTCATGAGAGACTAGAAAAAAATTCATCTCGCTTTTGTTTGTGGACTTGGAAAAATTTTATGTTGTAGACAGACAAATACGCAAATGGGATCATAAGGATTAAAATATTGGGAAGGAGGGTCCAATTCAAGTTACAATTAAGGTTGAATCTAACTTTGAGAATGAGAGATACATGGAGAGTATATACATTAAGCACCCATTTGAACAATTACATTTGGCACCTACATTTGGAGCTATTGAGTACCCGCTAGGCACTCGCGATAGGCACCTATGTTGGGCACCTGCACTAGGCATCTACATAGAGCACCTGCATTGGGCTCTATGTTCATGTTGGACACAAACTTTGCCATGAAGTTTTTCAACTTTGGAAATTTTTTGGGATTGCTGATAGTGTTTAGCGTTTAACAGAGGACTTAGACATTTTACAAAGTTATCTTCATGACTTGAAAAATCCTCAAAGCAGCTTGCTATCCTATATTTCTAATGTTTGTATGAGCATGGCAGTAGGGATTAATCTAATTTATATTTATGAGTGTTATCTCGAGAGCTTTTATTTGGTGGTTTTGTTTTATGTATTCATTCTAGTGTGATTAAATCCTGACGATTTCAATGCATCCTATGACGGTCCTAATATAAATTGATCCTTTCATGCATTAAGGATTAACGCATTTATTACTCTTTATTTGGGCGATCTTAGGATGAGTTTCTTTGAGAGGGTTCTTAGCAATTATGGTTTTCATGAGACCCTATTGTCCTTCTATAATTAGCTACATATTATATTGATATAGAATGGTTATTGTCTTTATTAATTTGTTATGACTTGTGGGTTTTCAGGAGCCCCCCTTGTCCTTCTATAATTGGCTAAAAATTAGACTGATATAGAGTGGTTATTGTCTCTATTGGTTTGTTATGACTTGTGTCTTTATCTCGAAGGTTAGAGCATTGTTGCATTTTTTTTTAGTGTCAAACTATGCATTGTTGACTCTTTTGAATGTCAAACTACTTGGAAGACTTATCATTCATGAATGTTATTGCTCTGGTGATGTCGAGCACTTTTAATAGGATATAGGTGACATTGCCTACAGCGTTGACCACGTGCAAGATGTGCTAAATGAGCATGATTAAGAGAAATTAGAATTATACTCTCCTTTTTCGCTAAGGCAGCTATTGGAGATTTTGCACCAATAAGTGTTTGTTCTAGTATTTAGTTTGTGTTAGCTTTTTCCTTTTTTCTTTGTATTGTTGCTAAATCATCAATGTCTATTTTTTCATTGCATGATTTTGAGTGCAGTACTGAAATACTATGGAGTAGATGCTCTGCTACATTGAGGGAGTTGTAGCAATAGGGACTTATCTTAAGCAGGATATTGCTAAAGCAGTTCGGTAGCAAAGTTGAAAGAAAGAGGATTCTTTAGCTATTTACATTTGTTTGAATACTTGGTAAAATGAGTTGATCTAGCAATGCTTTTGCTTTTATTATTTCACTCTAAATTCACTTCATGTGAATATTACTATTCTTAGCATGTTTCAGAACTTTGAGCATCATACATGGAACTTATTCACATGAACCACATGATCATATGTTGTATGTTTCTTGGGTGGTTCAAGGCTAAGAAATGAAAGTAAAGAATGACAAAGGAGAGAAGTTTGAGAAGGTTTCCCTGAGTGGGCATACATTTGGGGTATTGCGCTGGTGCCCATAAGGTGCACCTAGCTCAAGCACCAACATTGAGCGCTCATCTCCATCTCAAGTACCCATGTAGAGTGCCTATCTTGGGTACCTGCACTAGGCACCCTCCTTAAATGTCTACACTTAGGGCCCATCGTATCACCATCTTGAGTGCTTGCATTAGGTATTTATTTCATTAGGTACTTACATTAAGATACTCGTCGAAGAAAAGGTTTTTTCCTTTTCTTTCTTTTCTCACTTAAAAAACCTAGATCTCTCTCAAGTTATTGAGGGTGTTGTACTTCACCATTTGTTCAAAGACTTGGCAAAGTTATTTGACAAAGTAGGGCAGACGCTTAATCAATCTTGCAAGCCTCAAGCAACTATTGTAGTTGCAAGTGTATCGTATAGTGAAATTATTTTAGAGAGATGTAGAGCCCTCCTTTCATTAGCTTTTGTTGTTTCTCCACTTTAGAAGGTCATTGCTCTCTTTGCAAATTGGAGTACTTTGAAAGTAATGCATTAATCTTAGGTTTAAGTCCAAGTGGTCACCAATATTAAAGTTTATGTGTTAAGGTGAGGAGGGTGTATTCATAAACCTCCTGAGAAGCTTCATAGAAAGCATGTAGAGAATTAAGAAGTTGCTTGGCTTATAGAATTTTCATTTTCCTATATGTTGAGATATTATCATCTTTTCTTCTAAAAGGACTCAAGCTAGGCTTTTTGGCTTAATTATGTAGGTGCCTCCCAAAAGGTAGTATAGGGGATCTTTTTTCAAAATTTCTATCATGTGCACTGGATTTCTAAGAGAAGGTACCACGTGCCTCCTGGGGGTTTTTTATTGGGCTTTTAAGAGTGGCTATCAAGTATCTCTTGGGGGGTCTATAATGGGTTTAAACCTATGACCATATGCCCCCAAAAGGTTGTATAGTGGTAATATATTACGTGCTACCAAACGCCCTCTGAGAAAGCTACAATGAGTTCACACAAAAAGGTCTCTGATAGTGCTTTTGAGAAGGGCATACAATTGCTAAAAAGATCAAATTTATAAAAAGGAACACCATATATGAAGAACATGTAATTATTCAAGTGAATATAGATAGCAAAGAGAGGTCCATTATGAGAATTAGCTTTCTATTCAACATAAGACATACTTCAAGGCAAACAAGCAAAGTTAAATCATAAATTATAAGAAAGTAAGTAATACTTAAGCAATGCTAAATGTAGCACTTTTATGTGGTGTTGGAGGCAATTACCATTAGACATATGTAGAATTTTCTTAAGCTGGAAATGTTCCAAGTTCTAGTTATTTTTGTACTTTCCATTGTCTGCAATTTGTATGCTCTTAGGTTGGCAATCTTAATTACTTTGTAAGGGCCTTTCTATTTAACATCTAATAGTCAATAGGTCCCAATATCTTTGCTCTTGTGATCACTGAAACGACGACTTAGAAGCTTTTTGGATGTATTCTAGCATTGTAAGCCTTGGCCATCTTAGTTTTGTATCTTTCAAGATGAACATGTGTTACTTTCTTTCTCTTGGGTAGCAAGTCGAGGTTGGCTTTAAACTCCTTGAAATTTATGTAGACATTGTAGTTTTTTACCCTCCAACTTACTGCTACTTTTGCTAGAGTCACATTTTAAGTTTTATATGCTAGGTTGAATGGGAATTCTTTGGTGGATGCTCACGAAGTAGTCCTATATGCCCATAGCATTTAGGGGAGTTTGTTTATCCATGCTCATTTAGCATATTCTATAGTCTTGTTTATAATCTCCTCATGTATATTAACCTAAGGATTTGCAATTGATGTGAAGAATTATTTGATGCAAAACTCTTGGAACTACTCCCTAAATTTTGTCCTAGCAAATTGGGTCCAATTATCGAAGAATAATGCTTATGGTACTCTAAATATGCAAATGATATTTCTCCTCAGGAACTTTATTACTTCTTTTATGAATATTCACTCTAGAGGCTCCACTTCTACCTACTTTAAGAAGTTATGTACTACCATGAAGAGAAATTTTCTTTGGCCTGAGACTTAATGGAAAGTCCGACGATATCACCATTTCCCATTAAGTAAAGGGGCAATAATTGTTGATCAGTTGTAGGAGGGCACTAGGTTGATGACTCGGGATAACATGAACTTAGAAATGTTTATAGTTCCTTACCAATGCTTGGTAGCAGTGGGCAACAGATTTGGGTATGGGGGTACCCGACCTAATCCCATCAGGTTTTTCCTGTTCGGGTCGGGTATTTTTAACCCCCATACCCATTCAGGTAATTAAGAAAGTACCCAAAAATTTGGGAGTCAGATATTAGGTATTAGATTAGGGTACCCGATACCCGATACCCGATTAGATGCCCCTATTTAATTTAAAAATAATAATAATAAATTTTAAATTAAGTGTTTAGGCCATTATTTTGGATTTTATATTTGAATATGAATTTGGGCTCACTTTAATATCTCAATTCCCAAGTCTAAATTAAATTGGAAAAGGAATTTAGTAGGCCATTAGGCCATTACCCAACAATCCAATACTCCAATACCCACTAGGCCATTACCAATTTATCATTAGTCCATTACTCTATTAAGGGATTATTTTCTTTGAAACCTTTGTTGGTTTTATTTTGGAATTTGTTCAAATATTTGGATTTACTAATACTTTTGTGAGTTGTGATGAAATATTATTGTGAATTTTGATATTGTGAAAATGTTATATTGACAAAATATTATTTCCAATATGTGATTGCAATTCTAAAGCTTGTTAAAGAAAATGCAAATAAGCATGAAGTCACAAGACTCATTTCTTTGTATGTGACTATGTGTTATTGTGTTTCATGGGACACAAAGAATACTACATCATCATAATTATACAACTGCCAAGCATGATATTGTCTTTCTTTGAATTTGTATACTTCATTTTGAATTAGTTTATATCTATTTCTTTTTTACTTTAATGCAATTTCAGCAAGTGTAATTTCCTTAATCACTATTTCATTAAATTTCTTTACTATTTTTTTTTTTTTTTGCAAGCTTTCAATTAGTTCCATAACATAGTTTAAACAATTTAAAGCCAAGAATATCCTTGTGTGATCTTAGGAACCCACTTTTTGAAGAGTAGAGTCTCCTCTTTGGAGTGAAATGACTAATTCATCAATTAATATAGATGAGTGAAATGACTAATTCAATCAATCAATATAGTCGAGTTTTAGTCGAGAAAAAAACTCACATCAATAGAATGATGATGATGATGATGATGATGCATCATTCAAAATAAATATAAAACATAAAGAGTGAAAATTGTATTTTTCGTTGCTTTAGTTATGGGATTTTTGTTAGGACATTTTGGAATTTAAACTTTGTGTCTTGTACCTTGTTCTTTGTATTGGACTTTAGATAAAAAAAACAAATGAATCTTTAATTATTACAAGAATTAAAATAAAAAAAGAAAAATAAAAAATAATTTTAGTTCTAATGAACTACGACTGATTCAATGGTTCAACTGCTATCCTGAATGGTTTTCTCAAAATAATTTATTTTTACTAGGTTAACGATTTTTACTAAAAATTGAATTGGACAATATGATGGTCCATTAAACTAATTGGTTAGGTTAGCCAATTAGATTGAATTTCTAATAATTGCTTTTCATTAGATTCTTCTTTGAATTTTATGCATCTTTAAATTGTGTTGAACAACAAAAATTTAAAAGCTACATATTTATGTTATGTGTCTATTAATTCATCTCTACTTAATAGTTATTATCATTTGGAAGTTCTTTTACAAACAAATATACTATGAATTCGGACATATATATTTTTATATATGCATAAGCACAAGGTTAAAATCTTTTTAACCCCCTGTGTAACACGAAATGAGCGATTTAACCCATTATGGAAAAAAAAAAGGTTGAAACGTCTCTTTATGTTTTTAAATTTTGGATCATCATCTCCACGTGTGTACTTTAGTTCAATTTTGTGATGTATAGACAAAAATGCCCTCATATATAAGAGCTTGAATTGCAATTCCCAATCTCCAATTCCCAATCTGAAAGTCTCCAATTTGAAAAAGATTAGGTCTTCCACAATTGAAACCCTAGTTCTTCAACAAATTCAATTTTGTTTTCAATCTTTATAGCATAACTTAAAATACAAGTGAGAAAATTACTTCCCATTCACTGAAAGAGGGATTTGCAAAGCTTTTGAATAGGAGAGAGACTGAGGTGGGTGACGATTTTGGATAGGAGCGGGGAAAAAGTTAGAAAAGCTTTAAACATGAAAGTTGGACAAGGTATGTGTTTAGAACACCTAAAATTATGGATAATATACTTAATGTTTATTTACTATTTGTTGAAGCAACTAATGAATGTAGCTTAGGTTGTAAATATATGCTTGAAGTGTTTGTGAGATTCTTCTTAGGTTTGATAAAAAAATCCACTTTTTTTGCTTTTGTTATCTATATGGAGTGCATGTGGGAGTTTGTTTGATATTAATATTGTTGGTAGAAGGTTGGCGGTCCCTCGTGTAGGGAATGAAGTGATACCCCACATTTAGGGACAAACACTAGAATGGCATTTGGGCCAATTTATTTTATTTTATTTTATTTTTTTTGTTCTACCAATTCTTTCCTTGTGAGATGAATTTTTGCTCTGTTGTTTTTTTTTTTTTAATAAAAATGTAGCTTTGTTGGTTGCTGAATTATTTGTTGATATGTTTGCTCATGTAGTTAGTGAATTTTATGTTGAATTCTTTATGAGTTATTTGATGAATATTTGTTAACGTATTACATGAATTATTTGGTTAATTAATGCTGATTTATTTTCTTTAAATATAGATGAAATTATTTATGAGTTATTTGCTGAATATTAGTTGACATATTAGGTGAATTATTTGGTTGATTAATGTTGATTTATTTTCTTTAAATATAGATGAAATTATTTATGAGTTATTTATTGAATATTTGTTAATGTATTATGTCAGTTATTTGGTTAATTAATGTTGATTTATGCTCTGCAAATATAGATAACAATGTTGCATGATGTCCACATATGGGTGGGGGAAGTTTGTGTATAGTACCACCAAAGTTGAATACAAGGGAGGTGAGAAACATGTCTTCAGCAAAGTTGATTTAGATTTCCTTGGGATGGCAAAAGTGAGAAGCATGTCTTTAGTGAACTTGATTTGAATTTCCTTGAGATGGCAAAATTGTATGATATGCTTACAAGCATTACTAGAAGCCGGAATTGTAGTGGCATGTTCTACTATTGTGTGCATGGTTTTCTACTTGACATAAGTTTGAGAAGGATTAGTTTGAACCCAACCGTGGTAATTGCAAAACAAGTTTCATATTATGAAAGTGTAAACATACCTATTGTGATTTATGTAAAGGTTGTCCCTTCCCAATGGTTGTGATAGACACTCCAGGATGTGTGGGATCTGATGAGGGCATGATAGTTCCATTTATAGCAGCACAAAAGCTAGCATATGAGCCAACACATAAGCATGCAGGAAATGAGCAAACACATGAGCCTGCAAAGACTAAGCTAGCACATGAGCATATAGCAAAAAATACCAATACATTAGCATACAGAAAATGATGAAACACATAAGCATGTCAGCATATAGAAAATGAGGAAACACATAAGCATGCAAAAACTGAGCAAGCACATGAGCATACAAATGAGGCCATAGTTCAACCAACAGATGATCATGTAAATGAGGTAGCAATTAAGCTATACACAGCTGAATCAATAGTTGAGGCACACAATGAAGATATTGAGGGGGTAGATCATGCACATGAGGCAGCCTTTGCACAAGAACTTAGGTTAGGTTTTAGGGCAGTAAAAGAGGGATCTAAGGTATTTTCTGAGCCAATAGTTGATCAAGAGGCTGAGGTACTTTTTAACCCCATGTATTTTTGAAAAATATTGTTTTACCTGTTATATTTTTTTATTGGAGTGTTTTACCCCTTATATTAACTAAAATTGCTAAGAGATATTACCTGTGCTGTAGTATTTCTTAACATTGAACACTTTCAAGTACATTCATCATAAAAGGCATCAGTTGAGCCAACAATTCAGGCAAAATCCAATAAATCCTGTGAGAGAGTTAAGCATGCACAGAAAATAGCCTTTGATCTATTAGTTGATCAAGCATCTAAGGTAACTTTTGTGCGACCAATTCAGCAAAGATCTAAGGTAGCAAATGGGCAAAGATCTTAGGTAGGAAATGAGCCATCATAAGCAAGTTGAGCAACCATCACATGAGCAAGTTAAGGCATCAAATGAATCTTCAGACGCAACACTTTAGCATTGGAGACAGCTTTTAGAGGTAACTACTCAGAAAACAAAGTAGCCAACTTGTGATCTACCTTATGAAGAAATAGTTGAAAAGGAAGCACTAATTCATGTTCAGCAATTAGCAACACAGGTGGGAGCTCCATTACTGGTAGACTTGGGTTTTAAGGATCTAAATGTAGACTTTGACGTCTTTTGGTATGAAGATGATATAGAAGATAGTCAACCAATAGTTAATAAAGACAACACATAGGATAAAGGAAAAAAGACCATTGAGTGATGTTGGGCAAATAGATTCAGCTGAGGATGAAGATGCATCAACTAATGATGATTACATACAACCCAATGGAGTAGATAATGATTTTGATAAGGCTAATTATTTAGATACACCAAGACATGCAATTGGAAGATATTGAAGGATATACTAATGATGACATATTAACTAAGAGAAGTCACAGCAAAGGAGATTTAATTGATAAATTGAAAAGAATTTTGAGAGATATAGATGACAATCAGACTAGAAAGAAAAACGTTGTAGAGGCTTAGAATGTGGTTGAAAAAGATTAGTACAATGAGGCTAGAGAAAAGGATGAATTGATTAGTCTATCTGGTTTAGATGATGATACACCTAAGTATCATTTTTATAGAGAATAAGAGGATATGAAGAAAATCCAGATGACTATAAGTACAGAATTGCCAAATGTTCAGGTCGTCATAGAGGTGCTCAGACATTATTATATAAGGGAAAGATTTTAGTTAGAGCTCATGAAGAATGAGAATGCCAAAATAACTGCAAAGTGTGCCCATCAACATTGCACATAGAGGATTCATGCTTCACTGATAATACGACATAAAGTATTTCAAGTCAAAACTATTAAAGGAAAGCTCATATGCATAAGGATATATGAGAACAAGCTTGCTAAGTGTGGCTACATAGCAAAAAGATAGGAGAACATAATTAGTGACAAACTAAAAATTCCAATAGAGAAATTGCAAGTTATTATTAATAGAAAATTGGGGATTTGAGTCAACAAATAGAAAACAATAGTTGTAAAGAAAAATGCTTTGGCAAATAAAGAGGAAGAATATAATGCAATATGGAAGGTTGTGTGATTATTGTGAGACTGTGAGGGGTAAGAATCCTGGCAGCAAACGCATCCTCAAAAATGGTGATGGAATTGATCCCCTTATGTTTGAGAGAATGTATTTCAGTCTTGATGCCACAAAGAAAGGTTTCTTAGTTGGTCGTAGGCCTATTATTAGCGTTGATGGTTGCTTTTTGAAGACTATTTTTTAGGGACAACTTTAGGTGGTTGTTGTTAGATATGGCAATAACAACATGTGGCTAATTGCCATGACATTCTTCCCTGTAGAGAATAGGGAAACCTGGACTAAGTTTGTTGGAGAGCTATTGAATGATATTAACATCGCTGTCACGTTTAAGTTCTTTACAGGTACGAACAATTATAGCTCTGACTACTTCTGATTTTTCTAGAAGGTCTTAGAGATTCCAAATAGGTGTTTATATATAATAGGAAAAAAGGTCTAATTAAGGCCTTAAAAGACTTGGTCCTTGACAGTGAGCACTGGTTTTGTATTGAACACATGTATGAAAATTTCAAGAAAAAGTTCAAGGGACCATATCTTAAAAAACTATTCTAAAAGGCTACCTTTATAGCAAACAAGATAGTTTTGAAGACTTTATGAAGAAAATTGAGAAAGTTGACCCTACGTTGGATGAAAAGAGAGAAATAGCTATTGAGTGGTTGAGAATAATCCCTCCCTAGCACTGAAGTAGATCTCATTTTCAAACTTACTGTAAGTTTGATGTTTTTGTGAATAATCTGTGTGTCTTTCAATAGTTACATCCTTGAAGCTAGAGATAAGCCAATCATTACAATGTTTGAATGGAATAGAACTACACTCATGACAATAATCCAATGCAAAAGGGAAAGAATTGAAAAACATGCTGGCTCAATTTATCCTAACATCTTGTAAAAGATCAACAAGTAGCACAAACTTTCTAAGAATTAGTGGACAAGATGGTGTGGAGGAGATGAATTTAAAGTGGACAACTTTACTAATAGGCATGTTGTTAACCTAGCAAATGACACTCGCACATGTTGTATATTCCAATTGAATGGATACCCATGTTATCATGCATATACGACCATTTCTGAGAAGCGAGACAAGATTAAGGATCATGTCAATATTTATTATAATATGGAGTTGTACAAAAATGTTTATCAATTCATGATCCATGGTGATCCTAGCCAAAAACATTATATCAAGGCCCATTTTGAGCTATAAAGGCCTCTAGCCTTGAAAAGGAAATTGGGAAGACCTAAAATGTTGAGAAAGAGAGGACTAGATAAATTGTAGGTGAGCACTACAACAAGAAAAGGCCTAACTCATACCTGCAAGAGATGCTTCCAAACGGGCCATAACAAAGCTACTTGCAAAAATTTTATGCATCTAAATTCTAAGCTGTGTAAGGTATGTGATTATATATCTCTTCAATTTATTACTATTTTAATTTCTTTCCTTTCTTTTTAATGTTCTAATTTTCTTTGTAGGGATACTCCAATAGAGATGAACAATGAAGGTTCAAGTGCCCCTCTTTCCAATCAAGCTTTTACAACTAATGTCTAGCCTCCTCCTACCTTTATTCCTTAACCAAGAACAACAAGAATAGCTAAGTATCATTTATTTTTCATATAGTTTGAATTTCTAGTAATTTACTCACTTTCAGATTTAAAAATTGTAGAAACAGTCAACTTCTAAAAGTGGAGGAACGTACCAATGCTTTAGGAATGAAGCAATGCTTGGCAAACAACCTAAAAGATAAAAGTCAAGTGCAACAAAGCTTGATTTAAAAGCAGCCAAATTAGGAGCAACTCTAAGCACATCAACTCCAGCTCCTGGTGGTTCAGTTCCCAGTGGGTTAGCTCCAACTGCTGCAATAGTAAGTTCTCAATCTAAAGTGAGATGAGTGAAAAGAAAAAGAAAAGCAACTGTACTGATGTATTGGAAAATATTAGGGCGAGAGAATTACATTGGAAAAAAAAATTAGGGGATGTAAAGCTACAATTTTTTGAGGTATCTTTGAAGCCAAACGTATTCTTCAACATTGATTTCTAGAGCATGTAGTATTTAGACTGAATTTGTAGCATTTTTTTGGAACATTATAGGGGCAAGGGAACTCCTTATTTATGAGGGTTTCTTATGAAGACTTCATGTTGAAAATGTTAATTTTGAGAATGTCTAAATCCTATTTTAGTTATATTACATAGTTGTTTAGTTTCTTGGCATTTTTTGGATTACTTGCAACTCTTGCTCCTTTGCCAAGACGGTAGATTATATCCACATCACTTAATTTTTATTCTTCTTTATATTCTTTGTAACAAATTATGAAGATAAGAATCACATGCGATATCATATATCTATGAGGAAGAATATATCCTTAAATACACTTCAATAAAATGCATACCCTTCTTAAGGTTGCTAAGGTATTTCTTGCACTACCACTTCCAATGGCATGTCTTGCCAAAGTAGAAACAAGTAATATCTACTTTATCCTCTATAATCTTCTTTATTCCTCTAGATGCCTTTAATAGTTGCTTTCCCTTAGAGGAAGAACTTTTCTTCCTTTCATCTCCCTTTCTAATATCCCTAGGGCCCATAAACTTGGAGGAGAAAATAAGTGTCAGAGGTTTGTCTTTGTCATGGTACTTTCCTTCTAGATCAACACTCTAATCAATAAAACTCAGTGAAGACGTGAGGATCATATCCTCATGGAGATTATTGTCTATCACTACGTCTAAGTTGAAAAGCTTCACCAAGCCTAATCATCTTTAGACCATAGTTGATGACAATTGACTTCACATCAATCCTAGCTTGAAAAATCTCAATTAACAACATGAATTTTTCGTACCTTATTTGTTTTACAACTCTTGTAAACTTAATTCATAAACAATCCATAACTTGTGTGACATCTACACTCTAAGTGTTAAGTCAAACCAACCAATCAAACCTTGATTCAAGACCGATTCACAACATCCCCCATGACCTAGTGTCACTATGTGGGAAGCCTCAAATTAAAGGTGTATTGTATGCTAAGTATATGCTCATAACTTTTCTCCTAAGTATGACCCTAATGACCAAGTGCCATCACACAAATTCAATAGCATCGTCATAGCATATACAATTGGTAGAAGGCATAAATTATTTAAAAATTCTTTTAATTTATATCTATTTTAACTTAACATTTCAGAACACTTACACATTCGAAGTAGGGAATTTCAAATTAGCTTGCCAAGATCTCACCAATTTTACCTTTTTATTTAGGATTTATATATCCTAATCCATGGATCATATACATCAATGAGATATGGAAAGCATACATAAGTACATACACCAAGCATGCTCCTAGGGTGGGATGACCATTAGCCTAATCAAGTAATGCACTTAGAGCCATAAGTTCACAATTAGTTGATTTTAAGTGGGTTGATTAAACTATGCTATTACAAGAGTGTATCCTAATACATTCATGGGTCAACAAGCCTCCTTGGATCTTCTTTACTCCTTGCAAATTTTACAAGAGAAAAAAAAAATCTCACTCCTAGTAATTCTACTTTCATTACTTTTACAAGATAAAACAAGAGGCATACGAGCCCTATTTAATACAACCTATTTCAACAACTTGAAATAAGTAAAATCAATGTTAAAAGATCATGATGATCCCCATTCATTCATCATTCATTCAACACTTAAATGAACAATAAATAAATCAAAAATTGACATTCAATTCCAACAATATGCTTATCATATAAACAATTAATTGGCCAAGTAAAAACAAGCATAACATTTATCCATCCTATTTCTGCAACAATTGGAGATTAACTTTAACAAGATTTAAGGAAGCATTAAAAATGTCCAACATAATTTTGAAAACTTGCACAACACCTGTGCATCTATTATGTGTGAAATAAAACACTTTTGGTCACTAAAGGAGCCAAAACAAATAAGTAAACTTGCCAACACAACTATCCATTGCTGGCCTGGGCACATAGTTGGGTAGCTAGTGCACTCTTGGTGTGCATGCTGCCCAGCTAGCACCTGGAAGTGGCTTGCAGTAGCTTGGTTTGGTGAGTTTTGGCATAGTCAAGTAAGTTTTTGCTCAACGTTTGTGTACTAAAAATTTTAGAACACTTTCTAAACATTAAATCACACAATATAGATGAAATTTCATATCTAAAACACCTTTCAAATCTGAAAAATCAAGAACTCAATCATGCTTCAAAAATCAAGTTTAAGTGAGAATCACATTCTTCCAAAAATCTCCAATTAAATCTAATCCAATTGGATCCAAAAATGACCAAAACAAGTTAAGGCCAAATAAAACACGCTATATCAACATATAACATAAAACAATTCTAAATCAATATTTAACATTAGCTAATCATGAATCAAATTATGCTAACATATGAATTAACATTTAAAACACATATTAGCATAATATCTATTCATCATTAAAGGGGCTACAAGCATCATCGTCCAAACACTCCAATCTATGATTTAGATCAAGTGTTTGAAGATCTAGATCAATTTATCACATGAATAAATCAAAAGAGAATAAAAAATATAGCATGCAGTTAGGCTTTGATACCACTTCAAAGATATGTAATGCTAATGATCCAATTTAAAAGATTTGAAAACTAAAATCTAACTTAGAATAAACCAATCTAAGGATCTAAATCATGCTTATATAATGGATTAAGGCCAAAATGTTAACCTCTTACGCAAAATCCAACCAAAACTTGAAGTAGTGCTTCCTTTCTTGAAAGCAGACTACTTTTAGTGCAACAAGGTGTAATCAACTTTTGATCAGGAAAATCACCTCAGATTCAAGGCAAATTAGAACCAAATTTTCTCCAACTCAATGTAGAATGATTAGTTAAAATTTCAGCACCAAAATTTTTTGGAAAGACCTCAAATAAAATCTAGAAACACACTACTTGAACAGAGGATCTCCAAAGCAAGCAATCCGAAATTCGTCTTACCTCTAATGCTGAAGTCCACACACCAATGGACAATATTTTTCTCCTCAATTCAGTTGGAAAAACTAAGAAGAAATAGAACTTGGTTGGAGGCCAAAAATGGTGGAGGAGGTGAAGAAGAGAGTGAAGCCTTAACACATGAGAGAATCACTTTTGGAGGAAATTTTAGATCAAACTTTTAGATGCACAAAAAATGTGAATCATATTCAGTTGGTGGCTTTCCCCTCTATATTTGTATATAGAGAGAGGAAGGTGGCATTGGCATCACACCTTCCTCAAGGTGGGGGCACTACCTAAGCACGCCAACTTGCAAGCATCTTGCAAATTGTATGTTAATTTGTGTGAATTTGAATTTCATTTGGAATCTACATTTCATTTTATGAAATGTCAACCAAATAAATTCTAATTCCACCCTAAATGAACATTTCATTTAAATTCTCCCCCCAAAATCAATTCTTCTTTTTAATTGAATTAAATACTTTAATTTAATTAAACTTTGACTTAACCTTAAGTCAACTAGCTTAACTCTTTAAGCTAGTTTTGTTAACTTAACTCTTTAAGTTAACACGATCAATTAATAGTCATGTGGCACCAAATTAAATTAACACTAAATTTAATTGATCTTAATTTATCTCCTTAAATTAATTAGATCAATTTCATAATTAAATTGATCAAGCCGATATGACTAAAAATTGCATCAATCGATTCCCTCAATTTTTGGCCACCTTGGAATTCTTCTAACACTTAAAAAAAATTTCCTCAATATTTAGGATTGCCAATTGAATTTTGAGTGTGACCCATTAGGTTCTATGGCTCATTGGACATGGACTCACAACCTTTGTAACTTTAGAATATCATATATTTACATTTGTTTAAACTTCTTTTAACTAACCGACTCAATTTAATTAATCTTTATTAATTGAATAGTACCCAATCTCCTTGGTCGATATCCAACCTTAAGCCCATGGAGCCCAACAATTGGCTAAATGATGCTTTTGGTGAACTACTCTAGCTCTATGCATACCATACAAATATAGTCCTTCAGTCTCCTATCTCCATGAAAGATGCCTAGGGCAATATATTTGTTGGCTCCCTAATAGCATCGATACTATGCATCTATTCTTAATGGTCTATTTTGATTTGTGACCTCATCTTTAGAGAACCCCTTTTCCAAATTGTCACACTACCTTAGCTAAGGACTCCTTGGGATCATCATAGAATGTATAGGAGATGCACTCACCCTTCACACAAACAAGGAGTCGAATCCCATCTTAAATTTCACAAACCTCTATGTCTAAGAGTAGCTTATGCCTATCACCCCCGGAACGCCTACTAGGTGGCCAAAGTTAAGCCACATCATGAGGACCTAAACACAAAGTTACAATGGATCCTCAAGTTAAAAGAATAATTATATACACTATTGTAAGCTAGAGAATTAGCCACTACTGACCTGCCACTATAGCTATCTTGTGGATTCTTCAACCGAGCCTCTAGTGCCTTATTCTCTAACAAGTATCTACTAACATGCACCCATATCACATACAATTTGCTCATGGAACAAAACAACATCCAATCCTTAGATTATGCGTCGTTAGTATAATTTTATTCGAATCTTAAATGCCCTGTCTCATAAGATACTATGATTTAGGATATTTAAGATCACAACCGTATAAGATTTATTTCATGATCACCACCTAATGTGTGATCAAGTCTCATAGTCTTGTATGATCTAAGGGTTTCAATCATATGACAGTAAATTAATATAAACATATGATAAAGATAACCATTTATGAGAATATCATTCAATCAAGATTGTATCACAAATGAAATAGTTTACAGAACAATCTTATTGGCTTGTAGGGTACTATTCCAACACGACCACCAATTATTTTTTAAAATGAGTGTTTGAACCCCTTTATGTTTATAAAAAAAAAAGGAATATGCATCCCCCTGTGTTGCTGGTTTCTCAACAACAAACATCTTAGGTACATTAACAAGTACATAACAAGCATAGTTAAGAAATTCAAAGTTGCACGTTAACATAAACATCAAATTACATTGAAAGTACATTAAACTTACAACAAATACATTGAAAATAGACAAACTACTTCACAAAGATGTTGAAAATTAACATTGTTAATAAGACAGCACATACAACCCAAGAAAAATGAACACAATTTTTTGGCACCTTAAACTCCATGTGTGTCGACACCTTTGACACAACTTCATCAATGAACATTACTTTCTTCTATTACTGCACTAGTGCCCACTATCACAGGTGGGCTTATTGGGAGGCCAGTTGCTACTTGCATAGCTTGTTATGGATTACACCTACGAAAGAAGTTACAATGATGCTTGGAACCAGAGCAGTATGACTTCCCCTTTGAAGGTTTTGTCTACAATTCCGCCACTCAAATTTCAGCTCTTACATTGCACCCACATTATGGAGTTTTGACACACTTGTATGCTTCACTACTCTTATTCTTCACTATTAAATTGGATGAAGATATTCTGCAGATTTTAGGGCTTCAAAGAAAAAAATAAAAAGGAAGGAATGAAGATGACGATGGAAATTAAAGTAATGAAATGGGAAAAGTGGGGAAAAAAAGGGGGGGCGAATATGATGGAGGGAAAAAAATATAATTTTAATTGAGAAAAGTCAAGAAAAAACTATGCCAACTTGCACAATAGAGTGCGTGAGCATCACTTACACCCTCAAAGTGTTAAGACAACTCATAAAAATAACATGAGTAGGTTTTTCTACCCCTTTTTTCTTCACGAGAGGGTAAATCGCTATAATGGTATTTTTGAGGGAGCTTAAATTAAATTTTTGCCATACGCGTACTAAGAAATCTTTATAGTTCAAACCCTAGTATTAACAGATATAAGTGTGAGGGAGATATCACTCAATGACTCAATCAAGTAGCAGGTTAGCGTTTGAGCTTATGTTTGAATCATAATTGATTGATAAACCAACTTAGTTGCCCTAAGTTTTATGTCACTGTAAGTATGAAATTTTGAATATGAATTTATTTTACATATGATTTTTTGATTTATATGGACTTCAAAAACCATTCGAATCCTCTACTATACTAGCTGTATTATTTTTATTTTGTTTTATAAATAAATATTAAGTATACTAAATAGTAGTTAATTTATGTGATCAGTGGTTGCCCCCATTAACTTAACTTATATCAATAATTGTGACCATTTGAAGTTTTACGCAAAACACAATTACTGACACCCTACAAAATTCTTGAATAGTAGGGAATGAATGAATGAATGAAAGACGTTCACCTTTATGATTAATGTTCAATGACAAATTTAGTGGATGTTTGTGTGCTTATAAGTTCATATATAAAATAAATTTAATTAATTGTTTTCTATATTTATTATTTAATATAATTAAGTATGTAATTTAGAATATTAAATAATTAAGTATGTTTTAGTCCTAAAAATATTAATTACAAGTAATTAAACTCTTAAAAATTTGGATGTTTTACAATACCACCCCTAAAGGTATTTTCATTCATAGAAAAAGATTAGAGAAGGTCAAAAATGTGGTCAGATAATATAAGAGTATTTTCGAAATTTTACTCCATTTTTTTATGAAACTCGGTTAAAACTTTAATAGACACTAATGGTTGAGGTAAAATGTTGGACAACATCAAATTTTAGAATGGTAAATATAATTTTTGAAACAATGAAAAGTTTTTTATAATTAAACCAAACCTCAATTGATCTAGATGTAATTCACTGTACAATTTAATTTATATTTCAATTTTCGAATCTCTAATTGCTAACTTCTAAGATATAACAATCTAAATCCTATTACAATTGAATCTCAGACCCTCAAATTCAACATAGAAAACAATACAATCCTAAATTGAACCCCAAAATAATTACTAATATAATAAATTAATAAATATAAAAATATAAAAAATAGCATTTAAAGTAAATAAATAAAATTAAATTAAATTAAAATTATTTATCGACAGCTTTGATGCGCAACGACCGTGGTGGCAGAAAGTGGGTGGAGGGAGTCACAAGGGTGCGCTAATGTTGAAACTTTTTCGTAATGTTGATTTTTAGATTTTAATAAACAGGTAGAGGTCCGCCTAATCCGTCCCTTCACAATACTAGCAGCTTTATCACAAAAATAATAATAATAATAAAAAAGTGCAGTAGTGGAGGGGGATGGAGTACATGGGACCAAAATGCGCACGGTCGACGGCGGCGGTGGTTGGGTGGTAACGGCAACGGTGATCTCAAGGTGGTGTGGCGGCAGTAGTGAGAAGGAGAAGTAAGGAGAAGAAGAAAAATGGAGAAGGAGGAAAGAAAGGAGGAAAGAAAGGAGGAAGAATAAAAGAGGCCACGCTACTGTTTTTAATTTTGTTGTTCGTCGGAATTTTGCTGGGTTGCAAAAAAAATAAAATAAAATAATAACTAATTTCCAAAGAAAATTCCTTTAGAAATCCGACACAAACATCAACAGTCAAAACGAGGACATTCTGATGGATTTTCTGTTGAAAAATCGATTGGCTGGCATATTTAACCCAATGCGATCTCTGGTGGAACTTCCGTACGAAATTTCCTTCGAAGGACATTGCCGACGGAAGGCCATTCCATCTCAAAATCGGAGTAATTTTGATTGAAAATTTTTGTTGGAATTACTAAATGTTTTTGCTGTAAGATGGACAATTGATTATAGCTAATATTAGAAATTATTTTGGATCATTTATTTCATTTTATATATATTTTAATTTTTATTAATTTCAAGTTGATGAATAAATATTAAATATATTTGATTTGTAATTAATTATTTCATAAAAATGTTTAATATATTTAACATTTATTCAGGAAATGAATATGAAATAAAGCATAGTTATTTCCTCCACAAATACCAAATAAAAAATAAATGAAAAGAGGGGATCATATTAATGATGTTTGGGATTTAATTCCACACCGCCCGCACAAGAAAGATGATGAATTACATTGAGCCTGCCCACCATTGCTATAATCCAATAGCGCTGCTATGATTTCCTCAACAATAATAGACTTTTCAAAAGCGAACACTTAAAAAGTTAGTTAAAAGCCATTTTGTGAAGCGCCCATGAATCTCACATGAAACGTCGTGGAAATTTCCCATGCAAGTCTCTCCACCTCTGCCTCTCTCCACCTCTGCCTCTCTCGTTCTATATATATATATCTTACATATATATATCTATACACACAATAAGAGAGAGAGAGAGAGAGAGAGAGAGATGAAATCTTGGAAGAAGCCAAACGTCGCAAACTACAATATTCTTCAAAGAGCATATGCGGGCTTCAGCACTAGATCCAAGCTGACCAATAATGCACACTGTAAGAAGCACCCCACACACGGGCAATCCCCAGGGGTTTGCTCCATCTGTCTAACTGAAAAGCTCGCACGTTTAATGTCCATTAATCCTATTAATGGCTCTTCTTCAGGTGCAAAACCAGCTGCAAGATCTTCTCCTTCTCCTTCTCCTTCTTCTTATCTTTTTTCTTTATCTTCTTCAACATGTTCGTCTACTCCGGTCGTGATATGGACTCAGGACGATGTAGGATGATCAGGAATTCCATGAGAGCTATTACTGGCCAAAATATTAATGTGCTCAAGAAGAGTAGGTCAATGGCTTCTGTTCCGCCGCCAAGGCGAAAAGATGATGAGAATGGGAAGAAGAAGATTGATGGTATTAAAGAAGGTGGGTTTTGGTCGAAATTGTTGCCGACAAGTACGAGATTGATGATGTACTCAAGGACAATGAGAGAAAGGACTGTTTTCTATGGAGCTCTCCAAGGAGCTTAACTTTTTGTACGGAGTTACCTATTTCTTTTCTTTTTTGACATTTTTTCCAAAAAATTAAAAAAAAAAAAAACTGTTTATGTCGTTTTTTATCTGTCAATCAAGATCAAAAAATTAATATGGTTGGATAGATGAAAAATAATACATATAAAAGTACTTGTACAGGAAAATCCTACAATTATTTATTCATTCTTTCTGAAAACTTTTGTATTTTTTTCACCACAAGTAAATGTACTTGAGAATTAGTAATTTCTTTATTCTTTTAAATCTATTGTGCTTTTTTGTTAGTTTATTCTCTTTTTTCTTTCTATTTATTTGTTTGTCTATAATTTAATTTGTCCGCATGTTATTCTACTAAAAAATTAAATTTAATTTGCATTGTACATACGTATATTTATATCGGATGATCAAATATGTGTTTTCTTTCTTTCTTTCTTTCTTTTTTTAGAAAATTATAATAAGCAGGAACCAAATCCAGTTTTGGTAGGTTTGCTGTGTTGGAAATCGATAGGGAATTAATTGGATGATCAAGTACATATTGTAGAATTGTATTAGGTACTTTCAAATGGTCGGTCGATGGATGGAATGTATACATTAATAATTGAGACCACCAGATGATAGAATGGTACAAAAGCTTTCTTCACCAGCTGGCGATAAGGTCGCTTGACCACATTCGTCGCAGTTTCTTTCCAATAAAATAATAAACGTCACATGGTTATGCATGAATGGGTTAAGCACACCCCCACACCACACACCCCCGCCCCGCCCCCCACACTATTTGGTAGGTTGGCACCCTTGTTTTGTGTGCTAAGTGCTGACTAAGAACTGATAATTATACGGCATCCCAATTAATTAAATGAAATCATATTATGTATTATTGAAATGAAAATTCAATCCCTTTCTCATGTGAATCATGAGTTGTTTAACATTTTCTTTTTTCTATATATCCACTATAGATGTTTTCCTTTTATATATATATATATATATATATAGCTAAAGCTATTTTTAAAATTTCTTTAATTGTTAACAGATTTTATATCTAAATATGAAATTTGTTTTGTTTTATTTCATCATGTGCAGATTAATTTCAATTCCTATTCCTATTTGTTAATCGGAGCTAATGTGGTGCTATTTTAATCTTTTTGTGATAATCATTTGTTGTTTAATACATGTCTATTTTATAATTCCAAATTACACTTTGTTACGTTAAAAAAATTGTTTAATTGTATTGTGTGCAATTAAATTGCCTATTTCTGTAAATTTGAATTAAATTGTGCTATCTAAATCTTTTATGTAATAATTTATGAATCAAGTTGTCATATCTTGTCTCTCCATGTTGCCACAGGGATACATTTGCATGTTTAATTTTCAATTACCTAAAATCTTATAATAAACAGCTAAAATTCCCTCTCATGATTTTTTTAACAGCATTCGTTTCTTTGATGTGTGCTTATTCTTTTTATTGTTTTACGAAATTTTGAATCCAAGATTGTGTTAAAGGGAGTGTTCAACACTCTGTGTAATTTCATACAGTAGTGTGTGAATAATATAAAATAGAGAGAAGGCGCAAAGAATTATTAACGCAGTTTGGTATGTGTTAATGCCTACGTCCGTGTAGTCACGATGATCGATGATCAAATAAAAATCAATTTATTATATTATAAAAATTACAAGATAGACTTATAGAGGCCCAAACTCCCTCGATCATTGTCGCACCATTGATCTTTCACCTTTGGCGGAGGCGGAGGCGGATGCGATGATCTTTCCTCCTGAAAATTAGAAGTCCTTTCTCCCAAAAGGCAGAGACAAAACCACATGGAAGTAGAGACAACAAAAGATCTTCCAAACTGAATTATCTAACAATAGGCTCTCTATGATGAATATGTTCCCCAAGCCCATTATTAATCAACTGTCCATACGCGACTAGAGAACTCATCCGACTACTGGGCTCCTAACTCAACTACACGACTAAGAGGCTGTTTTGATGTGCTTCTAAATTTTTCAAAATATTTTATAAAATATTTGAGAGCTTATAAGATATCAAAAATGTATTTGATAATGATGCTGCAAAGAGCTTGATAGTCCGAAAGTCCGGTGGATTGAGATGATATTG
>JACGDI010005765.1:3560-93723 GCA_014898725.1 Jacaranda copaia
AAAAATGATCCAAACTCCAACAAATAAGGCTCTCTCAATTTTACACTTTCAACTCTCTTAACTCTTTCCTTACATCCAGCCACCTTTGCTATTTATAGAGGTGGGAGAGTACTCCATGCTCTTCCATGTGGCATCTAGAGAATTTCTAGCCTCGTGCAATTAATTTAATTGGAGGACCGTCCAATTAATTTAATTTATGGCCTAGCGCAACTAGTCTTACTAAGAATCAAGTTATGAATTGGCATTCTAATGTGCCCAATTAAATAATTTCTTATTTAATTAACTTAACTCAACATCTGAATTAATTAAGTAATATAATAGTTTTCCTTCTATCCTCGAATTAATTCAACTACTGAATAAATTAAGTTAATAAAACAGTCATATTATGTAATTAAGCTCCTTCTAGTTTGGTTAGACAAGTCTAATGTGCCCAAATAAATAACTCATTGTTCAATTTTTTAATCCAACATTTGAATTAATTTGCCAATTCATGATATTGATCACACCAATTAAATTTCTTTATCTAAGAATTAGATAAAATGTCTCAAAATTGATTGGCTACTTTGGTTACTATGCATGACCCCTTAGGTTACCCAATCAACTAGCCGTGGGCCTACAACAATTGTGATTTAATATACGAATAATTATCTTTTTGGTTAATTAAACACCTTTAATTAACCACCTAAGAATTAGTTCCCATTAATTTAAGAGCACTCACACCCTAGCAATGACCCTACGACGCCTAACTGATAAGCTAAGTAATATGGAGAACCTTTAGCTTCACAATCTTCATGCAAATACAATCATTCCATCAACTAATCTTTTGATTGAGACAAGAACTTGGAGATATTAACATCATATAGTCCTCAATAGTTATGCACTCAATCTTGATAAATTGATTTCCTTGTGACCTTATCTTTAAGAATGTCTTCCTAAATTGTTTCACGTGTTGCCAACAATGTTCTAAAATCAATCATCATAAAACACATAAGAGAATCTCCTATTTTGCCAGATGGGTTGATGGATCCTATATTGATCTACACAAGCTTTTATGCTTAAGTAGCTTATACCTTATGCAAGTCAAATGACCCTCTATAGCATCTCATAAAGAATCCAAGAGATGCATCAAAGCATAAGGACTAATGCAAGACATTCGAATGGGTTTTAGGTCAAAAGACTAATTAATGCACTATTGTAAATAAACACTTCCCTAGTGTTTATAATGAATTAACATGGCAACACATGGAGTAGAGCATTATCGGTTAGCATATTATTGCAGCAAAGATATTTTACGTTTTTTGTAAATATAAATTTGTCTATTTATTTATTTTTTATTCTTTGGTTCCACCATACCTTTAGCGAATAGGTAAATACCATTAGGAAGCAAGTAATCCCAAGTCAATGCAAAAGGATCTTTAAACACTTGAAAGAAACTTATATGGTCCTACAGTATTATTTGAATAATTTAACAAAAAACATTATTCTTAATCCACGACCATGTGTTATGTTATTAGTGAATATTAATAGTACTCATTTATAATTACTTAATGCAATAGCCACCAGCATTATTTGTATTTTGCTATAAGTTATTAAAATCAACTAACAATTAAGAGATTTAGCCGTTGGGCAAGGAAACCATTATGCATGGAAATAAATTGTATTGAAAATCATAAAATGTGACTTCCTACTAATGAATTATTCTCATTAGTTAATGGCCAACATACAAGACATATAAAAGAACAATTCTCAATTAGTCAACCAGCTATTGGGAATTTTTATTTTTTTTAATAAACTGACATGTTACCTCGCTATTCCAAATATATTGTAATTTGAGATGTTAATCATTGTACATACAACCATGCACAGAACTGCTAGTGGACATTTTACTTGTGTGCAAAATGTAAATTATAAATACTAATAATATTAGTAATGCATGGAGATTAGCATTGAAAGATAGTACAATATAATTCTCATATATTTACTTATTAGCAAATTATTTATTTCATATCATTAACTATTCTCTATAGGAATAATCACCTCCAAAAGAACACATAAAACAATTTTTTTTTTTTCCTAAATAGGTCAACAAACAGATTTGGTGATCCATTGAGATGAGAAATCATATTGGGAAATGGAAGATTAAATTGTTACCAATTCCACATGTGTATATGGAAATTAGTCCATTATTCTGGAACAAGAGTAACTTAAACTAAAGTAAATATTCCAGGGAAAAAATAAATAATTGATATTTATGTGCACTAAATTTGTCGTACATTATTTATATTAAATAGTACATAACCATTAATTACTTAATGAATAAATTGTAGTAATGACACATTATCACAAACAAGCCATTAGTTAGGTATCATTGCACACATTAACCGATTATTAATTCTTCCATTTTCCTTTTATTATCCATTGAAGATTATAAATAAAATGCGACAGTTTTTGACGTTGCTGATTGAAGAAATGCCAAGAGCAAATCTCTAAGCATGTAGAACCAACCTATCAGACAAAACAAATGTAGCGCCAAGTATTATAAAGTTAAGTGAGCATTCCAACGCACAAAAATAAACTGTAGCAGTATCAAAATTTAAATTTAGCATGCAAGCAAATAAAATTATTAGAGACTTATGATTCTCTTAGGCCAGGGAAAAACAAGAATAATTAAAATTACTCAACGTACCTGATTTTCTTGTAGTGCTTTCAAAGTATCACTCTTTTCTTGTAATTTCGTATTAGCAATGACATATCAATAATGAAGTATCCAATAATTTCTGACCTTTTCATATATTAAACAGGGACACATCTTTCTCAAGCCTCAAACATTTGAATAGTGAATATAATGCTTGATTGAACCACAAGGTCTCGAGCATCACATTAATATGCGAAGACACAAAACAAGAAGTTAGACTTAATTAGCTATGATTACACAATTTTACTATTGAAATACAAATCACCTCTCTTGGCTTAGATTGTTGTGATTAATTGTGTGATTTGTGTTTAAACAATAAAAATAAAGTAAAAATAATTTACATAGTCATAATTTTTTAAAATAATAATTATGAAAGTGATAAATCAAACCATATAAACAATCAGGAAAATGAAATTGAAGAATGGAGAGGCACGACACTTGTCGCTATCCTAAAGCCATGATTATCTCCCTTTGTGTAAGTACTAACGGCTAATTATAACTCCAAGATAAAACTGTATTAGCACTCAATGGTGTTTTCATCCTATGTGCACAACTACAAGGAGACAAGGAACCAGTTCGTAGTCACGTTGCCAAAACACAAAAATTCTTATGGGACAATAATATGAACAACTCTAAAACTCAACAACTCTATATGCTAAAGGAAGGTTATTGCCCCTTTATATAAGAGTAAAAGTTTGACCATTTAGCAAGGATTAATGGGCCACTAAAAATATTATATAAACATAATAAAACTACCATAAATCCAATTATAATTAGGAATAACATGGTTAAACACCTATAAAATCATAATAAAAAAATTGATGAGGCCATAAAATACAATAAATCAAAATTAACGGGCACATTAGTTAAGACATTAAAACATTTAATAAAATGATATTGTTGAAAATATAAATAAATAGAAGAAATTTTAAAGCTTATTTCCAACAGGATAGTCCTAGCATCCTCTTGGATCTATCTCTCTCTGTATAGATTCATATTCATGTTACGAAGGATGCTTCTCGCAAATCTTTCATGAAGAATTATGTAAACAACTATACTTCTGTTCGCTCTAGCACTCCTTTAACCAGTGACTCAACATAAAGCACTAGGAATTGAAACAAACCTTCACAAGCATTCTCATACACATTTTCGATAATACCAAACTTTTTGACTATCTCATCATGATGTATATTCCAACTTTTGATTGCTTTGTTGAGGCCATAAATTGATCTATGGAGTTTTCAAACTTTTTGATCACTTCCATTGGATGTGAAGTCTTTTGATTGCTCTACATAAATTTCTCTGTTAATATTGTTGGAATAGTGTTTCACAGCCAATTAGATTGACATCTGATGCTAATTTTTTTAAATAATTATGATTGAATGATATTATATAAATTGCCATCCTCATCTTATGTGTTTTACGATAATCTTCATGCATTTACATAAAGCCCTTAAATCAAACAATATTACGAGACTTGGTTATGCATATGATGGTGATCATGGAATAAATCTCTATGCTCATGATTTTAAATATTCCAAGTCATAAAATCTTGGAGATAGGGCATTTAAGATTTAGATAGATTTGCACTAGCAATCCATACTCCAAAGAGCTAGATATTGCCCCATTTCATAGGCAATCGATGTAAGAGATATGGATGCACGTTAATGGTACTTGTTAGAGGACATGTTCACTAAAAACTCACTTAGAGAATCCATAAGGTAGCTAAAGTGGCTTGTCGGTAATGGGAAATTCTCTAATTTACAATAGTATATATAATTAGTCATTTTACTTGGGGTTCCATGGTAACCTTGTACTTAGGTCACTGTGCTTTGATTTTGTCTTGACCACTTAGCAGGGCACTCGAGGCTCAAGTTGAGTAGAAGCTACTCATGTATAAAGGTTGGTCAGTTTCAAGAAGGGATCTGTTTGCTCGTCGTAAAGAACAAGTTGATTTCCTATGTATTCTGTGATGGCAAGTTCCAAAAAATCCTTGCACATGGTGATATGACAATTTGAAAAAAAAAAAAAAAGTTTTTCAAGGTTGAAATCATAAATTGGAACTATGCATCAAGACTAGATATATAGTTATTGAATCTATATTAGGGAACTGACAAATATATTATTTTCAACCTTTTTGGGATATAGGAAACTGAAGGACCATATTTGAATCTTAATCATAAGCAAAAAATTTCATGCTAATTAATTCATTAAATTGGTTGGGTTACATAAGCTTGTGCTAAACATTGACTGTAGAGATTGAGTACTCTTCAAATAATAAAAATTAATTGAAAAGTGATTAGTTTAAAAGAGTCTAGGCTAATCATAATATACAATATTCAATAAATTATAGAGTTGTGAACTCATGCCTAATTGATTGGTGAACCTTAATGGGCCATGCACAAAAGCCTTTAAGCACTCTTGGGCATGGAGAATTTATCTAAATATTTAGATAATTAAATTGGTCAAGATTGGAATAGGCCAATTGACTAATTCAAAATTGATCACAATAGCTTGATTAATTTTAGTGGTTAAATTAATTAGTTAATTTGACAATAGACCAATTAAAGTGTTAATTTAATTAGGTTATGTGACAAGTTTAATTAGTCTTGCCAACTTAAAGAGTTAAGTTGGATCAATTGAATTAAAGAGTTAATTTAATTGATATTAGATAGTCTTGTTTTTTAGGAAAATATTCAAATGGAATTGCCAATTTCAAATTCATAGTTAAAATAGAGATTTTAATTAGTAGGATTAAATCCTACTTGGCACTTAAATGACATTACTTGGACTGATAGTGTGGGGGGTGTATCTAGAGAGTCCTTGATGCACCTTAACACTCAATATAAAGCCCAAGGAACCCTCAAGTGGCTGGCTACTAAGGGATATAAATATCTCCTCCCCCCCCTCTCCAAGAAAAATCTCTTTTGGTGTGACAAAAAACTATCTCCTAGAATTCTTCTAACCTTTTCTCTTTCGATCTCCATTGTTTTCTCCAACCCTTCCTTTTCTCTTTCATCTATTCTAGCAAAAGATAGGAAGATTAAGATTGATCTAAAGGTGTGTGGACTTCATTGGAGGCATTACAATTGGGTGCTTTATGGCAAACCAGAAGGAGTTCAAGTTGAAAAAGAACTCTTAATTCAAGGCAGCAATTAAGGGGTGGTTTTTGCTATACTTTTGCTTGCCATTTTTGAATGGTGTTGAGGTCTTTTAAGGGCGGATTTGTTGTTGCAAATTTAGGAATAAAGTGATTAAAAATTGGCTAAGGGGTGGAGTTGTGTTAGTGAACAATTGAGAAGTCAACTGGTTGCACTATATCTTAGTTTTGGAAGAATTATTAAGGTAATTGATTCTTTCTTTAAATCCATTGTTTTGGCACAAACTTGATCCTTGGTTGATATATAGTGAAGCAAGTTAATTTTATGTGATGAAAAGTTTTAAATTCTATTTCCTTTTAGATCTATGATTTACCAGCTCCTTCAAATATCTCATTTGAGAAAAGTATTCACCATATTTATTTGTCATATCCCAATCATATGCAACTATGACAAGTAAGATCCTATTAGAATTTAGCATTGCAATCGATAATAAAGTTTCCTCAAAATCAATGCTCCAATTTTGAGCATAACTTTTTGCTACTAATTGGGCCTTATAAAGTTGTTACCTCCTAATCTATTTTAGGCTTTTTCTTATAGATCTATTGGCAATTGATGGATACTATACCCTCTATTGGTCTACCAAAGTCTACACATTGGAGTATATAAAGTCCGTTTTGAATCTCATGGCTTCTAACCATCATCCCGAATCTATTTTCGAATAGCTTCTATGATATGAGCATTGGAGGCACTAGAGGGCAAGATAGTTATTTTAGCATTTGGAAGGCGAAATAGAGATTGCATCATGCCAATGGGATCTATCACAAGAGTGAAAGCAAAGAGCTTGAAAGATGGCTTTGCAAATTTGGCTAAGTCATTTGTTGAAGAGATATATCAAGAATGGGCTAAGGAAGATAAGAGCATGTCAAGAAGCCAAAAGAATGAAGTTGGATAACCCATCATCTTGTGCTTGGTGTATAAGGCTTGAAAAGGCCCAAGAAGGCCAAAAGAATTCCTAAACGTGTGAGACTCATGGAGAAAAGAAGAAGTTGTGACCAAGTCAAACTCTTATTCCTAATTGGATTTAGGCCTGGATTACTATCAGTAGGCTTAGTTCATATCTTATTTTATTTGGGGATTGTAAGGAGAGTATAAATACACTTTTAAAAATGTATATGGCAGATTTTTTTTATGAATATTGATTTATTTTTTGCATTTTTCTCTCAAGAAAAACCATGACATTGCTTGTGGCATCAAGAAATTGAATAGGTTCTTTCAAGCAATTAATTTATTTTAGTGTTTATTCAATTTTTGATTCTTATTCCCAATTATTTTCATTTCTAAGATCAAGTATCTTAGGGGTTCAATAGGGAGGGTTTTTATTCTAAGGTTTGTTCAATATCAAATTGTATGTTTGGGATTTAGGAATCATTATTCCGGGGGATTCCACATAATTTGGTATCTAGAGCCAGCTTGAGATAAATTCCTATTAATCTTGTTTTTGTTTCTAGCAAAAAAAAATTAAAATTAAAAAAATAGAAAAAAATTGATCGTGAATTGACTGTGGTTTTGTGTTTCTTTTGCAATATTGTTGTATATTCTTATCTTGGAAAATGCTAATTGAATATAGGAAATTGAGTTTGCAGAATATACATCCTAGATTACTCTAATTTTGAGAAATTAAAGTTGGGGTTCTTGAGTGATTCAATTTGGCAATTTTTGACCTAGGCTTTCAAAATCCAAATTGTCATTGTATAAGTTAAATTGGCTATTTTAGTTGCTGTTCAGAGTTGGTCGTATATCAATTGGATCAGAATTGAGTCATAATTAGCTTTCCATTGGGATTAACTGAATAATTTGCATACTTTTTATTTTGTCATTTTTATTTACTCTTTGTGTTGTCTTTCTTTGCTTTAGCCTAATTTGGCATCTATTTATATTAGATAAGTAACATATTACATTCTTGTTACTTAGTTTGCATAAAAACCACATGATACACATTCTTTCTCTTGTGTCATCACATCATTTTCCTTGCTAGTCACGTTTATTTTGCCTATAGACTTCGTGCTTTTCTTTCTTTGTTAGGTTTTTCATTGCTACTCCAATATAAATACTATTTGTGAATTTTCTTTGAATTAAATTAGTTTGATTGCTAAAGTGCAACATTTACAGTGATTGAGAGAGGTAAAAGGCATATATAGGTCAGCACATAAAGAGAGCAAAAGCCAGAATTTAGTGCAAACACGAGGGTTCATGTCTACTTGAGTGAAACACACGAGGGAGTGTTTTTGTGAAGTTGCTTTTGCTAACACTTCTTGCATGTTTTTAAAATGAATACTATTCTTCCAAGGAGGGAGGGTAAAGAACCGTCTGATGAGGAAGCTAATATGACACCAGATACGAAAGTGATGTACAAGGCATTTACTAGTCAATTTTAGAAGTTGAATAGCAGGTTTGACGAGATGGATGAGTGGAGAAAGGAGGTGGCATAGAATATTTTTAGGAATGGTAGACAAAGTAGGCCTCCATATTGGTTTAATCAAGAGATGTTTGAGGATGAGTTTGATGATAGTAGTTTGACTAAGAATAGAGGGGCTAAAAGTATATTCGAAGTTAGGAGGGATAGCTATTTAAATGCCATCAAGATAAAAATTCCATCATTTAAAAAGCAAAATGATGCAGAACCCCAAGGATATAATGATCTCAAAACCCCAAACACACAATTTGATATTGAACAAACCCTCGAATAAAGACCCTCCTTATTAAACACCTAAGGTGCTTGATCTTAGAAATGCAAATAATTGGGAATAAGAATAAGAAATTGAATAAACACTAGAAGGAACTAGCACTTTAAAAGAACCTATTCAATTTCTTGATGCAACAAGCAATGTCGTGGTGTTTCTTGAGAGGAAAATGTAGAAAATAAATCAATATTTCATAAAAACATCTATCATACATGTTTTTAAGAGTATATATACTCTCCTTGCAACCCCCAATTAAAATAAGATATTAATTAAGTCTACGAATAATAATCCAAGCCCAAATCCAATTAGGAATAAAAGTTTGACTTGATCACAGCTTCTTTTTTTCTCCATAAGTCCTACACATTTGGGAATTCTTTTGTCTTTCTTGGGCCTTCTCAAGCTTTATACACCAAGTTTAAAGTGATGGGTTGTACAATTTCATTCTTTTGGCTTCTTGACATGCTCTTATTTTCTTTAGCTCATTTTTGATGCATCTCTTCAACAAATAACCTAGCCAAACTTGCAAAGCCATCTTTCAACCTCTTTACTTTTGCTCTTGTGATAGGTCCCATTGGCATGATGCATTCTCTGTTTTGGCCCCCAATGTCAAAATAACCATCTTGTTGTCCAGTGGCTCTAGTGCTCATATCATTCTATTAGTTCTTTGGGTCACTGTTTGATTGACTAATTTATAGTAAAAATTAGAACCTATCAAGTTGCTTATGAATTCACTCAGACCTCATAGGAACAAAAGTATTAGAAAGTTTATGATACTTGTGTGCTTCCGTTGTTTATGGGATTTGTGTTGCTTCACAAATTTCATCAAATTCAACAACAACCCCATTTCTATCTAATTGAAATTCTCTCTCTAAGAAAGTGGAATTTCTTATCTAAACATCGCTTTTTTTGAAAGATCATAAAATAGTAACTCATAAACCCAACACAATAAATGATGTGATTTTTTTTTAAAATATTACCAGTGATATTATCTTTTTAATTTGTTATTGATCATATTACATCTATTTGTCTATATATTTTTTACACATATTATAATATATACAATAAAAAAAATTATATATATTCAACACTCATTTAATATCCTAAAATTTTTAAAAAGTTATGTGCCCAATGTCTTTGCATCATAATTATTATGTTATGTCTGTAAACAAATAGCTACATTTTTTTTTTTTAAGTTGAACTTAAAATCTCACGGTACTGAAACTTCCAATTTCCATAGTGATGTTTGATAAACAAATATTATGAACGAAATTGTTACTCACATATCCCTAGTTAAATAAATACAGGATGGAGAAAATTTGACACTTTTACATATACCAATACCTTTCAAAAATATAAAAATGGATACAAAGGAGTGATCTACAATTATAAAAAATACTTGGAAGTAAAAATGTGTGTAATTTGTTATTTTAATATATATATATATATATATTCTGTTTGTAATCACTGTTAAATTATATAAAAACTATTTTATATGTGTCACTTTGTTATTAAATTTATAAATTGATCAGGAATAGAATAGAGATTGGTACATAATGATAATTAATACTTTTATAAATTCTCAATATTTGTATTTTTTAATTTCATGATATTCAATTAACACTTATAAATCATTATAAAATTTGTAAAGCTTCAATAAAATCATAAATTAATTCTCAAAATGGGGTAAAATTAGTTCAAAAAGAAAAATTGTAAAAATAATTTTAATATCTAATTATAAGTTAAATTATAGGAGGGTTAATTAATGTTATTATAATTTGCTAAGATTTACATTTTTAATTGCATGATATTTAGTTAGTACTTATAAATATTTTTGATATAATTAAATTTTTAATGAGAAATATAGTTTATTTATCAATATATAGTAAAATTAGCATGTGAAAGTAAAATTATTAAAATAATGTGAATATTTCTATTGAAATTAAGTTGAAAGAGTTAATAGTCATATGCTCCTAGATAAGGTATTTTCTATTTTTTTATGAAGTAAACAAGTTTATAAACGAATTGCTTAATATGAGATTAAAATTGATAATTTTTAAATTATGATATAAATTTACAAAGCATCCAAGAGATTAGAGTTATCAAACATTCACGAGATATAACCTTTTCGATTCAATTTTTAATAAAACTGGTTAAGAGCAAATTATAAGGTACAACACTTTTTTTGTTTGATATTTAATAAAGGGATCAAAATTGCAAATTGTTAAATACTATTTTTCAACTTTCAAGTCTTAATATTATTTCTACCAATGCTGCTCAAATAAACGGTTAAGTCCACCTTTCCCCCAATCTATTGTGAAAGTCGCAAACACCCCCTAAACTATTGAATGTAACATAAAAGCCCCCTAAATTTAACGGCATTGGATAGAAAAAAGGAGAGAGAAAATTAATGTACACATTTTACCTAAGATTCCAAATATACCCTTCGGCTAGTCACAAATTTCAAGTTCTAGCCACTTCATAAATTTGCATTCGTATTCTCTCTACAATAAAACTTTTAAAATTAAATAAAAAAAGGTCTTAACAATATATAAATTTTAAATTAAAAAAATAGCTTACTTATATCCCAATTTTGGCAACCTATAAATTTTCTTGGGTTCTATAGAGTAGAGATATCAAAATTACCTATCTCTATGGGTATTCATGTGAAATTCCCTGTGATTGAGGGATATGAGGAAAAATTTCTCCCCGTGGAGACAAGGATGAGTTTCCCATCTTTGCGAATACACGATGCCTATTTATCAGTTAATTAAATTATTAATTTAACTTTATATATATTTAAAATAATATCAAAATATATTTAAATATTAGAATAATTTTTTCCTAATAAACTATATATATTTTTGCAGGAATCACTCTAAATAAAGAGCTCTTGGAAAGAATTATGAAGCTTTATTGAAATAAAAATTTATAAGTTTTATATCTTTTAATATTTTAAGTAAAACATAATCAAATTGGTGTGTTATGTATGATAATTTTTAAGTTTCAAAGTCATTTAAATTATTGAAGAACTTTATAATTTTTAGTATTAATCTTTCTTATTTATGAATTTTTCTATAAATTTCACAAATTCTCTCAACCTCATTCTCACGGGGGAGCAAGGGTGAGTTCTCATGGCCGGGTTTACACGCTGACAATTGACAACATGAAAAATTAAACATTTGCAAATTTAAAGAGCTATTAGATATCTTGAGATGAAAATATTTGAACTAAAATTATTTGAAAAGTACTATATAAATAAAGAGAAAATGTTAGAAATTGAGGATGCATAATGCTAGATTTTGAATACATATGCTTGATTTTAAGAGCAAAATACTGGAATTTGAGTTAAAAATGCATCATACACATTAAGATCCTTATGTAAGAGATAGAAGGGTAGGTAATTTTGTCTCACTAGAAAAAAGTAATAGCCATGCAGTGTTCGAAAAATTGGACCGTTCATTAAACTAAAATTTTTTTCGGTTCACGGTTCACTAGTTCAAATGTTGGTCGGGCTGTAGTTGAACCGTAGTTAAACCGTGACGTCATAATTATGAAATATATATTTATATTATATATTATTTAAAAATTAATAAAATACCAAAATACAAAACATAAAGAACTTAAAGGATATTCTCTAATATTATAATCCAAATTTCACAATTCATATTATAAATAATTGCAATAATTTAAATATATTAAGTCAAAAGTTTAAAATTGAGAGTGTGTAAGTGAATTCTAAATTCTAAACTTTAAATTAAAGTTTATTTTTTACTTTTAGATAGCTTATGAAGTATACCTTAACCTTCAAATTTTGTATTTAGACATAAAAAAATAAAAAAAATAATTTCATTAAAAATTAAATAAAAAATTGGTCCGGTTCAACAGTTCAACGGTCTGACCAGCTGGTTTGAACAATTTTTATGAAATATAATATTTTTTTCATTTTTTTGATTTTTTGATAAAATCGAACCGATTCACCGGCCGATTAATGGTCTGACCGGCTGGTTCGATCTGATTTGGTTTTTTAAATAGTGTAGCCATGAAGCGGTGGGAATGGTATGATGCTGCCACATTAGCAACCTCTATCAGAAAATATGACTTTCGTCAAGTTCGGAGGTTTATGTTACAATTAGGGGTGTTTGGGACTACCACGATAATTAAGGGGGAAAAGTGTATTTAACCTTCTTGGGCCCCATTTGATTTCCCCCACAAGTAATCTAATGTAATTTTGGCCCGATAAAAATTATGTGAGATTATTATAATCACGGCTGATGTAATTTCATATTTGATATTATAAATTACATATGACACTATAATATATTCAAATCTTGATTTCATGTTTGATATTAGCAATTAAGCCTATATTATTTTATTTTTCTAATCGCGATGTTTGATACATAAGAAGATCCAAAAAAAGTAATTAGATATTTTTTCATCAAATTTTGATTTTTTCCTCAAACTATACCCACAGTATGAATAGGCGCTAGAGTTGGCAACGTTTGTGCATATTTATACAAAATGAAATCGCTAAGGCTATACAGTGCATTATTTATTACCAAAAAGAGAATCGCATATACCCGACATGGAAAATGAAATATGCACCAACACCAATATAATATATATATTTCTCACAAGTATATGCAACAATGTGTGCAAGGGACTCGCGTAGGCATCGCGAACATAAGTAGGTACCAAAATTAGCAATATTTGCACCTGATTTGATTTTAGGGATTTTATGATAATTTGCTAGAGGAATTTGAAAGATATAATGGTAAATTCATAGGATAATCGCTCATAAAAAATTAAGAATTTCTTCCTAAACTTTAAAATTTGACTACACCCTAATTCCATACACAATGCAAGCTTTACTCAAGCTCAAACATAATTTGGATTGGGCCAATCACCTTAATCAAACATATCAAATAATACATTAACTACCGTCAAAATAGTTAATAGGATCTATTGGATTGAATCAAATGCTGCAAAGATAAATTGTAATCGTATTCATCAAATTTTAACTCAAGTCCACATATGCCACGTTTACCAATTCCTTCTCCGCTTAAAAAAGTCGGACACAAAATCAAAACCCCAGAAGAAAGGGCAAGTGCGTTTTTGTTGAACCCAGAGATGGCATTGCTAGGGGACGACGGCCGGGGCTACGAGCTGGCGCGGAAGCTGGAGAGCGTCGGTGTGTGGCGGACGTGGCTTGGCGATGCCCTTTACTCCACCTTCATTCCGTTCCTCTCCAACCCAGCCGCCTGGGACGCCTTCTTGCGGGCCGATGACTCCAAGACCAAGTCTCAGATCCACCTCCAACTTCGTGTACGTGCTCTCCTCTTCGATAAGGCCGCAGTCTCTCTCTTCATCCAATCCGCTGCCCCCGCCCTCATCTCTAAGCTCAATCCTAATTGTAAGTATGCTCTTGCTTTTGTGTCTCCCCTATGTTTATGCTCAATTTGAATCTTGTATTCGCTTGTTGACTGGGAATTGTTTCTGGAAAGAAAGTGGAATTTCATATTTTTATGGAAATATGTTGTTAATTATAAATACCGAAGATAGATTACCATGGATTAAACGGTTTTTGGTTGTTCGGATTTTGTGTTTCCCATTTTCTCTCTGTGGTGCACTATATTGGTTGTGTTTTTGTTCCAAATTCAGTTTCCAACCTCAATTTAAGTTTTCATTTACGGGTCCTAATTTTTAATTTTGGTTTGCTTTTGCTTTCTTTTGTATGTGAAAAATGTAATGGAAGTCTGATTTAGTATATCCTTTTTCTGTCATTTTCTAGGTAGGAATGGAATGCTCAGGATCAATTTTTACACTTTTTAGATTCATTGTTTTGGTTCTACAACGACATTGATGCTCTTGGATTTCTGTTTCTCGTTATTGAAACTCCTATATATGTTTAAATTTTTACTTATCATATAAGTTTGTGGTATGCATGTCTTCACTCATCTATTTCCTGCTTTACTGTAAGTAAAGTATTTAATAGTGTGTATGAAGTGATTCTTTATTTTCATTGGTTCTATCCAGTATCTCATTTGTTTTATCTTATTCTGTATGAATTGTGAAAATGATCCCAGATCTGGAGTTGCATGGCGATGATGTGTATTTCACTTTCGAAAATGGTGCACAAGATGGAGATCAACGTCAGCCAGGATTGGCTGCTTCAACTACAACATTGTCAAAGGTTTTTGAAATTTTCTTCTTAATAGCTTAATTCTGTTTCCTCGGCTTCTTATATGTAATTAAGATGGTGAATCCCCTGTGTTTTATCAATTTACTAGGACTTTTGTACTCTCACTGCTTTATAGTGTAATAACAGAGGTGACGAGGAGAAGAAACTAATGCGTAGGAGTAGGAAAAAAACTTGATGTATTCTGCTAAACTGCCTAGCCTTTTCTTTCTCACCATCTTAAATGCAAGAAAGCCATTCCCTTCTTAGAAGCATCAAAACTAAAACACCTTGAATTCTTTATAAGAACTGTTCCTCACTTATAATTCCTTCTCAATCAAGTCACTTCCCCCAAATTTTCCCGATAAAGTTCTGCATCTAGTCTGAAAAACAATCTTTCACTGGATATGGTAGGTGAATATTCTAATTCATGCTTGTCCTATTGCAGCTGCAGGTCTCTAGATATATGGAGTACTTTTTGCATAATCAACTAAGAAAGTCGATCGCACATCACATAATTATAATTGTGTCTGGCATACAATATTATTTTTCATTAATCTAGAGAGAAGTTTCCTTGTACTTTCCATTAAGCTCCTGATGTTATTTTTTGTTTCTTTTTGCTGCAAAGTAGACAATTTTTTTTTAATTATTATTTATAATCTAACCAGGACATTTTTGTTTAGAATGTACTTATTTGCCTTCTGAAATGGTCATATATCTGCTGGTGACTCTGATGGTTAAATTAGTCGTGGTGGATTTGGTACTCAGACATGCATTCTCCTGCTTTATTGTTGTGCACCATATCCATGTGAGCTGTAACATAATCTGAAATATGATGCTTAAATATAGTTATTGTTATATACCCAAAAAATCGAGTGAACTAATGTTGTGGGATTAAATTGAAAGCTTCTGCTAGGCGAGCTATATTAATGAGATTTCCGTTTATCTTCTTTTAAGAAAATAAATAGTTCCTTGTTCATGAACTTGTGCTATAACTATATTTTTGTACCTTCCCTAGCTATCATACTCAACTTTTACTGTTCTTCGAATTGTTCTTGTTGATAAATTGTGCCATCGCTTTTCTTGAGATTGGGGATTTATGTTACTGTAGTAGTGTTGGGTTTTGTGTTTGCATTATCAAGGGTAAAAGAATGTAAGTTTCAAAGTTGTTTAGTCCTAGTCTCTTTATTGTAGCTGAAAGTCTTGCCTACTTGGTCCATTCATCTTTAATTTTTTATATCAGATTTGTCTTTTGCTTTGTTGTCTTTGGTGGTGGTGGTGGCTTGGAGCCAATGATGATTTGTCTATCAATGTCCACAAATCATGTTTGCATGAATGTGTGTCCCTCATGTTATTTGGTCTACTTCTTTCGCAAATTTTTGTGCAACTGTGATCCCTCCTTAAGTAATGGCATCCATATTCCTCTTTTCAACATTTTTAGGTCATCTGCAACATCTTCTTGTATACTATGGTTATTCTGTTAATGTTGTCTTATTATCTTCTTTTCTTATAAGAAACTTCTGTGCCCTTTTTTGTCTGTCCAATTGGAGAATTGGAACCTTTAACATTGACTGCTACTTTTATTTTATGATAATGTTATTCGTAATTAAAGTTGCATTCTTATTGTCCAGATATTCTGCCCCACTCCCATTCTCCTGCATCTTTTCCGAATGATTCTAGTTTTAATATGTTCCCCTATGCTTATATCAGAAGCCCGGTGAACTTTGACATCTGGCACATAAGAAATGTTTTTTCTTTTCACTACATGTTAACCTAGGCTTTGTTTGATACTGTTTTGGGTGTTCTGTGAGAAAATATTTTGGAGATGGTATTTTGGTAGTGGAGTTGGGAAATGTTATTGATGTTTGATTTTATTTTTGTAGGTGGTTACAGATTGTTTTGGAAGATTAAAGATATGTTTGGTTTATTTTGGGAGGATATACTTTCTACTGTAGATGTCAAATTAGTAGGGTTTTTGTTGGGTTAGTAGTGTGAAATTGTGTTTCTATATTAATTTTTTCTGTGTATATAATTATGATGAGTGTGAGATATATCTGTATGTGATTATAATTTTTTGGGAAATGAAATTAGGATTAGTGGGGTGAGAGTATTTTGGGATAAATTAGTGTGTTTTGGATTGTCCTCTTGGGGAATGCAATATTACGTTTGGTGTTAATTTCCTGTGTGGAAAACATTCTGGGAAAAAATACCAAACAAAGGCATAATGAACTTTCTTTTTACTGAATTTCGATAGCATACATTTTTTCCCCCTTTTTTCCTTTCTGTCATGCTGTCACATTGCATGGTTATTTAATTTATGCTTCTGATTTTGAAGTTGTTCACATCTTATTCATCTGTATCCTGCTCATCCTGCTGAAATAACTTTTTTCTTCTGTTTTATTGTTCACTTCTACCTTTTTTGATGCATTTCAACACTGTTGTCACATTGTACAGGCACATTCTAAAACATCCATTGGTGTTGGGTCAAGATTTAATGAATCAGAAGTTGATTCTGTCCCCCAAAGATATAAGTTGGAAGAATTGCCGGAAACATGGTATAGTCAGTTCTTTGAGAAATATAGGGCAAGCAAATCCTACAGATTGATGTTTGGGGATAGGGAGCTGGAAAAACGGACGCCTGAACAGATGTCTGCTTATCTTAGAGTGCTTGAGAATCACAAAAGGAGGAGAGTAGCTTTTAAGGACAATGTATCAAACTTGCGATCAAACTCGACTATGGGTGACAGTACTGTGGTTGATGATACACCCCTTTTCCCTGAAACAATGTTTACTTTGAATTGTGTTCCTGACAGTGCAGTCCAGCAAACAAGCAGACTGGAGAACAATCAGAAAGTGCAATTCAATGGGGTTTTGGACAACTTACCTCAGATTATAACTAAGAGCCCTGTCATCAGCCCTATTATGATTGAGAGGCTTGGTATCAGACCTGAATATCTTAACATGGAACAAGGACATCAAACTCGTGGAAAGAATGGATATCAAGGGAGCAAGAAACTTCTTGGTCAAGAACAAGCATCACAGATGTCGCGGAAGGTGGTAGCTCGGTTGCTAACCAATGTGGGGTTTGAATCTTCTTCAGACTCTTCTTTAGAAGTTTTGGCCCAGTTTTTGAGTTGTCATATCAGTAAATTAGGACACATATTAAAGCTTCTTGCTGATAGTTATAGAAAGCAGTGTTCAGCCACGGAGTTGTTAAAGATGTTACTTCAAACTGCAGGATATAGGTTAGTGATGATACTCTTTAGTATGGTTGAATTGGTTTTCATTTGTTTGCCATTTCTGGTTGTGAAACATAGTACCTCTGTTAGGATCATTTGGTGATGGTTGATGACTGATGATTTTGGATATCTGACCTATGTGATAAGTTGGTGAAATTGATCCAGTTATGAAATGCACCAGATAAGCAAGGACTGCTGCAGCTTATAAAAGGTTAATCAGAAAATGAAAATAAAGTAATATGTGAAGGCTAAATGAGATGTGTCTATACATGTTGAAGTTCTACACATGTTTCTGTGAGATGCATCTTGTTTATTACATTGTGATATATCAAATATCTTTCTTTCAATGTTCTTTAAATATCTATTTTTTAACTCTCCAACTAGTTGGATCTGTATTTTGAGTTTTGTCAATAAGTTATGATGACATACCTTGCTGTGAATGATTTTTATATGTTTGTTGCAGCCTTCTGCCTTAGGTTTGCAGTTTCTAATAGTTTTCAAGATCCAACTGTGTTGGGGAACTGTTATCGGAAGTGACCTCTATTTCCCATAATTATCTAACATGTTTAACCTTTTATTTACAGCAACCTGGGGGCCTTGGCGGAACTTGTGAACGATAACAGTAAGAATGTTGTCCAGCAAACTCAGCAGCCAGTGCTGGGCATCCAGGCACAGTTTCCATCACAGCAGCAACCTTCCATTCAGCAGTCACAGCAGGTATATGCATTGTTTGATTTTTTTAGCCCAACACTTGATCATTGTATTTTGGAGCTCCTAGTTGAAACTTTTTCCTGTATCATAGTAAGTGTTTTTCATACTAATACTCTGTTCATTACGCAAGACTTTTTTGTTGGTCTCCATCCCATTTGAAAACTGCCAGCCAACAGTGATCAACAATGTAGAATTCTGTCAAGACAGGCCTCTTCTGAATACTAACATGCACCAAAGAATTAGTGATATTAGTTAATCAGGCTGAAGTAAAACTAACCTGAACTTTACACTTTCTGGAGGCATTTAACAGTTCTCTATTTCAGCTTTTGAGTGTTTGTGATATATTTCTTGACTCATAATAATTTATTCTGGTTATTTCTCAGATTCTAAGACAAATGAGTCCACAGATGCAGCAGATGAATAATCCCCAGTATCTGGCGTTACAGCAACAGTGGGAGAGGATGAGAAGGAGGCAACAGTCAACATCTCGTCCTGCCATGAACATGAATATGAATATGAATATGGACAAGGACAGGCCTCTGGTGCAAGTGAAGATGGAGAATCCATCTGATTTTCCACTGGATACAAATGCCTTTACAGCAATGAATCCCAGACACCCCCAGTTGCAACAGATGCGGCAACAACAACTGGCTGCAATATCATCTCTACGTGCTCAAGTGAACAACAATGCATTTAGGCCAACGACTTCTCTTCAAATTGCACAAATTCAATCACCGTAAGTGACTATTTTGAACGCTAATTTGATTCTTATTTTAATTTCTTGTGGGAATCACAATGTAATGGATTCAATGAGGAATAAGCATTGAAGATTGCTGCTTGATTTCTGAGTTTTTATTGTTTTTGGTGCAGGAACATGGGAATGGCTAGGGCCCCACCTGTAAAAGTTGAAGGGTTTCAGGAACTGATGGGTGGGGATTCTTCCATGAAGCATGATTCGGAGGAAAATAAGCTAATTTCTCCTCAGAAGTAGGATGCAGTAAGTGCTCATCTCTGGAGTATCTTCAAATGTGCATTAAATAGGAGAATTTTATTTAGTATAGGAGAAATTTGTCCAAACATGTTAGTCACGTGAGAGTGTGTTAGCATTTGTCTTTGTTGCTCAACAAATCATGTTCATACTGCAGTAGCTTCTGAGGGAAGGCATGCATATCCTGGATGTAATATCTCAGTAAACTAGGATCAGAGATAAATGAATAGTTTGATAGTGGAAGGTTTAGAGCAGCAGAGCTCAAATTATATTTCTTTATATGAATATGGGAAGTATTCTTCAAACCAGTGATGTACTGGGACAGTATGTGTATATATATTTGTCAATAAAAAGCGTAATATGCTAAGATGATGTGATTCTTCAATCGTATTGAGGATGTAAAAATCCTTGGGATATGCCGAGAAGAGCAACATAATAAGGGGCGGCCAAACATTATCCCCACTGCTATAAAACTCCCAAGTAGCAGTTGAGAGAGGAAGGTGCCAATTGGACTCATGGCAAGGTGTTTTTTCTCTTTTCGTCATATACACACACGTGGGGTGTCCGTTAGGTTTGAATCTTTTAACTTGACATTTTATGTGTGTCAGATTATATTTTTGAGTCAAAAACAACTGTTGGGATCTGAATCAGGTTGGCGTCCAAGTTTTCCACTGCCACAATTAGCCAGCCAGAGAAACCTCTCCACACAGCAACATCTTGTCATCATGGAAAGTTTTTGGTTTCTCGAAGGTAAAGAAGCTGTGGTGCCTCAAGATAATATTGATGTTATATGTATACACTGGATACATCTATGCCTGGAGTACGTGTGCAAACTGTAGATGAGCATGTTGAAAGGTACAGAGCTATTTAAAGAAAACTTTGCCGGGAATGGCTTTTATTATGGTAAACATTTATTTAATTAAGGGAAAAGTAGGTGCTATTACTTTTTACGTCTTGCTTTTATTTCCTGCACAAGCATTTAGCATGCAAAGTACAACAATAAATTCCCCAAAAAAAGAAAGAAAAATTCAATTAAATGATCACCAAAACGAAAGTAAATCTAGATAGTGATATCAAATCTAGACACTTTCCAGAAGGGGGTGCCCACTTGACGTGCGCTAGGGTATATGGGAGCATGGCGCAAATCGATAGCACGCTTGGGCATGCCTACTGTACACCCAGACGTGGGGGCTCGCCGGGATAGTCCAGACAATGCTGTTTCTCCCAATTTCCTCATTGGCTCGTCGGTTTCTTCATTGTTTTATGCTATTTCCATACTGTTTTTTTGATTCTTATCATTTTTTCACTGCATTTGCCATTTCTCACTTCCAAAGACCTAAAATTTGAAGTCACATTCAATAATCTCCACCTTGACTTGAAATTTTCTACCCATCCAATTGGTCTTCCCGTAAAGAACAATCATCTGAGCCTTACAAATATTTATTAAATCGAAGTGATGCTTGAGTTTGATTCTTGGAGCAGTTTTTGTCAACATATCCTACAAACGATATTATCTTGTCAGCCAAGATAATACTTTGAGATTCTATATTCTAAACAAGTGATACCTGACATCAATGTACTTTGTTTTCTTATGAAATGCTTGATTCTTTAGCAAGTGTTAATTGCTCTAACTATCACAAAATACCACATAAATGTAAGAACTTGTATCTGTATCATCAATTGGAGCTTTAGCAAAATGTATTCCTTTATGCCTTTAGCCAATGCCATGCACTCAGCCTCTATTGTGGGCAAGGTAGCTGATGACTACAAAGTTGCCTTCCAACTAATAGTACAACTTGAAATAGAAAACATATATCATAAATTATCTACTATCCAAATCTCCAACATAATCCACATTCGCAAAGCCAACAAGTCTAGCTGTAAACTTCAATTAACTATACATCAAACATTTATTTGCAAAAGCTCTCAGATAATCAACCATCTCATTGCCTATCTATACGTCTTCCCTAGCTCATGCACATGCCTACTCACAACATTGATAGGATATAGAGCATCTAGCTTAGTACACACCGTGACGTACATCAAACTACTAGCTATTCTAGCATATAAAACATTAGACATATGCTTCATCTCCTCCTCAGTACTTGGTGATAGATTTGATGAGAGCTTGAAATGAGCTACAATTGGCATCCTAATTAATGTTGACTTATTCATCCCAAAAGCTTTAATGTATTTGTGTTAAGATAAGTACAACAACTCAACGTGTCTATCTCAGATAATTTGGATACCTAATATCCTCTTACACTACTCAAATCCTTCATGACGAACTCCTCACGAAATTAAGCCTTTAACATAGTAGTCTCAAATATATTGTTAGAGGAAATCAACATGTTATCAACATATAGCAATAAATAAATAAGAAGACATCACCACACTTATTGTTGTACACACAACAATCATACATACTCCTAGTGTTCCCAATCTTATCAATAAATGCATCAAATTGTTTATACTATTGCCTAGGAGACTACTTCAGGTCATGTAAATATCTCTTCAAACAGCAAGCCTAATACTCCTTTCCGCAAATAATTCCTCTAGTTGACTTATATAAATATGCTTCTCTAACTCACCATACAAGAGTGCTATTTTCACATCCATCTGCTCATGCTCTATATCAAATAAAGCGACCATGGCAAGTAGCATGAGAATATAAGTATGCTTCACAACTAGGGAAAACACTTCATAAAAATTAACTCCCTTGCTCTAAGTAAAATCCCTGGCAGTTACCAATCATGTTTTGTAGCAAGCATTCCCCACCCTCGCAATTGCTTCTTTTCTCTTGAAGATTCACTTGCACCAACCAATCTTCTAGTCTTTAGGTACATCAACATGTTCCTCTTTGCCATTCTTGCATAGAGATTTCATCTGATCACTCATGGAATTGATCTACTTATCTCAATCTAGGCGAGAAATGGCCTATTTGTATGTGACTGGATTATCCTTCATAAACTCCTCGGTTGAACATAATCTATAAGTAACAATATTGAATACCCAAATTGTTGTGATGGATTGATCTCTTTCCTTTTCTATCACTAGCCAAATGATAGTTCTCCAGTGAATTAGTTTCTTATTGTTGCTTAACTGTTAATGAGCTCTCACCAACTTCAGCCACCACTTTTTGTTTCCTTTTCTCCAAAAACATCTCGTGGAGTGTCAATCTCAATCTCCACTTTCTCTTAATGCCCTCTTGATTGCTATCACCTAATTCCACCTCTTTAGTGCAACAAACTCATCGAATGTCATATCTATGATGATAATCAACTTAGAAACCTTGTCACTAGTAAATCATAAATGATAATCTTTGACTTCATCTATATAGCCTAGGAATATGCATTCCCTTATCCTTAGCTCAATATTTCCATAATGAAGATGAGCATAGGCTAAGCACTCGAATACCCTCATAATTGAATAATCTGCAGGAGAACCTGACCAAACTTTTATTAGTTTCTTGTAGTTTGAAGTTGTTAATAGTGACCTATTTGTTGAATAAGAAACTGTATTAATGTAACATCCTGTCTTTCTCATAAGTAACTTTCTCTTGGAAGCTAAATTATTAAATCTATATGATAACTATTAAAAAATCAAGATTAAAAAAAATTTATGTATCGTAAATGAACTATGTTATAAAGGTTGTCATTTTTTGATAAGATTAAAGTTATTTTAGAATTTATGGGTTAATCAAAATTTGACCTTAACAAATCACTAAATACATGGATACCATGAGAATTATGCTTAGATAATAAAATACTAAAAACATACCTCCCAAATCATGGATAAGTAATTGAATATGACAAATATAATAATATAATTAGTAAAGAATTCTCCTTACTTATTTAATATCTTAGGCCCAATTCAAACTAAGATAAAAGATTAAGGGCTAATTCACAATGAAAGATTGAGGGCCAATTCAACATAAAGTAAAAATTGACCTCCTTAAGTAAATAGCAAAACTTATACTTCTATAAATAGGGGCCAAGCCCTATTGCCATTACCACACAAAACCTCTCTTCTCTTTGCAGGTAGCTCAAAACAAGCTTCTAACACTCCAATTCCTCAATCATTAGCCATCAAAATTATAATTAATTCCTCCCTAACTCATCAAGAATCAAAATTCTCAAAATATTTTCCCAACATTCCAATCCCAAAATCTTGAATTTCTATCAAAATCAAGAAGAAACCTGTTAGTTAGTAGAACTGCAGCTCAAACTTAAATTTTCAAAAAATTGAACTATCCCTCCAACCACCTAATCACCGCCCATGCAAATATACGTTAGGAAGCTCTGTCTGTGTAGATTACTATGGTGGAATAAAATTTCAAAAACTATGCTGAAATCGCACTTGAATTACTACCAAAATTGATACTACCACACATAAGCAGAAGTTGGCAGAATAGGAGGAAATTTTATTTTGCTTATATTTGGAGCATGCGCCATCCAAATGATGAAAGCAAACCATGGATGGAAAGCCTTCCATGTGTAGATAAGGTTAGAGGTAAGATTTGTTGGAATTGACATAGTTTTTCAACCAAACAAAGTGTAAAAAGTGTAACCTGCCACAAGACTCAACCAAAGTCAAAACTCAACTTTGAACGAGTATACGGGAAGATTAGCATGTCTTATCAACAGATTGAAACCACAATTAGAAAATTATTTGAGTTCTAATTTGTTTTGAGGTAAAGATCACCATTAAACTACCTTTGATTTGGTTAAAATTTAGTTCAGATGAAAACTGTTGCAACTGACTATATAAGATGCAGGTTTGGGAAATGGGCAAATATTTGTTAAATAATTATGGGTGTGCTATGATGATGATAACTTGACATTTTTTTTTGTTAAAGGTGATTGGGTATGAATGTTTGGATCATGAGATTATGTTGGATGATTGGGATTTGAATTTAATTAGATTTGGGGAAAAATATAAACCATGATTTGAATACAAGTAACTTATAATTTTGTTGTTAAATATGATTCTTGGAACAATGTGACAAGCAAAGCATTAAGACATATATAATTCACTTAGGAATTAATCAATAAAATAGGTAGGAAAGGTTACTCTTATACTCAAGATATTAAAGAAACTAATCACTTAGATTATTGAATAATAGTTTCTATGTCTTAAGTATTTGAAATAACAATATCAATTAGATCAAAAATTAAAATAATGCATAGTACTTCAAATTAAAATAATTTTTTATAATATAGTTATTACTAGAAAAATAATCAATAATGATTGAATCTTCAATTTGGGTGATTAAGCTTACAAGTTTGTTGGAGAATCTCGATCACAAGGATTGGTTAGGTTTTCTATTCCTTCTAAATTTTTATTTTATTACTTGTTAATATTTTTTTCTGAAATTATATATCTATCTTATGTTTCTGTGAGCACCTTGATTATTAATATGGTAAAGCCTTCTCTTCCTTCTTAATTTTGTTTTTTCACATGTAATTCTTTTTCCTAAATCATGTACCTACATTGTGTTCTCTTGAGCACCTCGATTATTGATATGTGAGGTCTTCTGTTCCTTCGCAATTTCATTTTGTTACCTATTAATATTTTTTCCGAAATCATATATTGGTTCTGTGTTTTCTGGAACACCTTGATTATTAATATGTGAGGTCTTTTGTCCCTTCGCAATTTCATTCTGTTACCTACTAATACCTTTTCTAAAATCATATACCTATCTCTTGTTTTCCGAATCACCTCAATTATTGATATAGGAGGTCTTCTAATCATTCACAATTTCATTATGTTACCTATTAATGTATTTTTTGAAATTATATACCTATCTCCTGTTGTCTGGATCACCTCGATTATTGGCATGGTAGGTCTTCTAATCCTTCGCAATTTCATTATGTTATGTGTTAATGTCTTTTCTAAAATTATATACCTATCTCGTGTTTTCTGGAACTCCTCAATTGTTGATACGTGAGGTCTTTTGTTCCCTCTTAATTTCTTCTTGTTGCTTGTTAATATTTTCTAGAAATCATATACATATCTTATGTTTCCTCGAACACCTTGATTAGTGATATGGTAAAGTCTTCTACTCATTTCTAATTTCAGTATGTTACTTGTCAATAGCTACTTCTTGAAGTTATATATCCTTTTCACACTTTTGGAAATGCCTCACTTATTATGGTGGTAATTGTCTAACCTTTTTGGTAAATTTAAGTCGATTGAAATCTTGAATTACTCATCTTTTCTTTCAATCAAAAGATCATGCCATTATTAATAATTGTTTGGTTTGCTTATTTGTAATCAAAACTATGTTACTCAAATAAGTAAGGTAAAAAGCCCTTATGCCAAATACTTTTGAAACATCTCAAAAAGGTTGTTTAAAAGAAAAGAGGAATATTTTTATGAAAAGTCTTCTTACTCCAAATAAATTATAACTTAAAAGTTTTGTGTTTTCTAATTATTATAAGTCTTCTCATTCTATTTGTTGAATTAGGAACTAAGTGCCACATTCGCTGACAGAGGGTATGCGGTGGGGGTCATCTCTAGAATCCTGAGTTTGACACTTTTGCTATACTTATTGTATTCTTAACCCTTTTGAATATCTTATTCAGTTAGTATTGTAAAGTATGTGCTGAGTATTGCAAAGTGCAAATGAAGGGAGATGTGCAATGGGCCCCCTTCTTGAATTTGTCATCATTGGCACATCTAAATTTCAACACTAGACATCTTTTAGCTACACTTTTGTCCTTCAAACGAAAATCCTATTTTGTTCTTCATGAAATTAAGTGTAAAGATCTAAGTGCCACATGCAATTTTATGGTAGGGGCCACCTCTAGAATCCTGTACATTGAAGTCCAAACTTGGAAAGAGGCATTAAGATTAATGAGTTCTCCACATTGGTATGGGACAGTGATGGAGTTATGTAAAAGATTCAATATGATTATGATGTCTTTGATTTGATAAGGTTCTTACAAGTAATTTAATCTAATCACCTCATGATTTATATAAAACCTTAACACACACACACATATCAAATATTTGTGCATACAATTTGTAAATTATTTATTACAAAAGCTTGTTACACAAAATGGGTTATCATGGCATGTTTGCATCCTACTCATTACATAACTCTTACTCTATCATCTTCTACTACAAAATAAGCTCTAGACATGTAACTCTCCAACTTTCCTTACTGAGTCATTCGAACTCACCTTTATACTTCTCTTTATACAGATAAGGTTGGAAAGGTCGTACTAGAAGAGGGAACTTGGGAATAGAGAAAGAAGAGATTATCGTTTTTTTGAATCCAAATGTATTTAGACTGATAAGTTTATGTATGTACATAATAGGAATTATGGCAATGGTGGCATTAGTACTATATCTTAGGTACTGGTATTTGTATACTCATCAATAGGGATGGCAAAAATACCTATTCCCGTGGGTAACCACAGGAAATTCCCCAAGACGGGGTGAATTTGGGGAGTTTTTTCTCTGCATGGGGATGGGGATGGGGATGGTTTAATCCCTGTTTGCTAAATAGGGGTGGGGATGGGGATCATAGTCCCTGTCCCCGTAGGTACCCGTTACCTATTTAAATAATTAAATTATTATTATATTATATATAAACATAAATATATTATATATAATTAAATAAATATAAATATAAACATTTATATATAAGCACTATGCTTTTTTTAAAATTTATGTTTATGTATTATTTATCTTTTAATATTTTGTTATAAAATATAATTAAATATCATGTGTTATGACATTATGTACTTATATTTGACAATGTTTTAATTTTAAAAGTAATTTATATTATTAAAAAATTTAGTATTGTTTTATTTTAAAATTTTTTTAATGAATTTTTAAATTTTTTTTCTCAAATTTGTGGGTATTCATGGGTACCCATCTCTCCATAGGGAAATGGGGATGAGTACTCACTGCGAGGATGGAGGGCAGGGGGGCTACCCTATCCCCACCCCGCCCCATCGACACTCCTACTCATCAATAACTAGAGATAAAATTAGACTAGCTTATAGAGAATACTATATATAATCTATTCCTTTTAATATGATTTGTTATTATATTTTGTTAGTCTATGCTTGGCACTAGCTCTTAAAGGAAAAATCTCCTAAAGAGGGTTAGTGTTGTGGTGTGGTAACTTTAGGGCCTCCTAGGTGCCACACGTAGTGGTCTTAGAGCACAAGATTTAGAGAGAGAAAAAAAATTCAACTTTATAGGATTTTATTAAGATTAGGATTATGGTGGGTCAAGATTCAAAGAAAAGAAAGTTTTTGAAGATTGTTGAAGGTTTAAAACTTAAAATCCATTAGACTACTTTATCTGTTGATATTGTAATCTATGCCAAAATAGTAGAGCGTACTATGTAAGTTGAAACTAGTATTTGGAACTTAAAGTAACAAAAGGAAAGATCAAGCAAATTCAACCCCCTCTACCCCATGGGCCCTAAGCGCCACCTGAAAAAAAAGGGATACAAAAATTTTAGAGGTACAGGGAAACACTTCAATATCTTGCAAGATAACTTTGCAGGATCTAAAGGTAAGCCTGAAATAATTTGTAAATTTTGTGGACAACATGGACATATAGAAGCAAATTGTAGATAGAAAGATGAAACATGTTGCTCATGTGAAAGGAATGAACATTGCATAAGAACATATCCTTATAAGGTAGGCATAAACACAAAAACTCCCAATTTGAAAGCTCTTACATCAGCATCCAATGCTTAGCCAGACATATCAGTTAAAACTTCTATACCCCAATCTAGTGGCAAACTAAAAGCTCATGCTAAGGCCTATGCTATTGAAGGAGAAAAGGCTACAGATCCTTTAGCTATGGTAGAAGGTAACATTGAACTTGTTGGAAAGATTGGTAAAGCATTATTTAACCCTGGTGCCACCCATTGTTAATTTTACATCTTTTACTAATAATCTTATACTAGATAAGATGCCTTATTTGTTTAGCCTTATTTGTTTAAAGTTAGTACACCCATGGGCATGTGTGTGATGATTGATTTATTATGCAAAGATTATAGGATCAAAATCAATGGGAAGACATACCTAGTAAACTTGATACGAATGCCAATCAATAAGTATGATGCAATCTTAGGAATGGATTGGTTGTATAGTCATCACACTAAGATAAATTGTAGAGAGAAGACAATTGACTTGGAAATTGATAAAGACAAAATAGAAACCAAACAAACCCTCCAAATTATCTCTATCATAGAGGTCAATAAATTGTTGAGACATGGCAGTGAAGCTTTTCTGGTGTACATGATCAATAAGCCCAAGGATAAGGGTAAAATTGAAGAATCCCTGTGCCAAAAGATTTTCTTGAAGTATTTTCAAAAAAATTTGATATTGTTACAACTAAATAGAGAAATTAAATTTGTCATTGTGACAATACTAGGAACTACACCTATATCAAAGACACCATATTGAACGGCACATGGAGAGTTGACAGAATAAAAGGCTCAATTATAAGAACTTTTGGGTTTGGGATTCATCCGGGTGAGTACATCACCATGGGGGAACTCCGATCTTATTTGTTAAGAAGAAAGATGGTACATTAAGAATGTGTATTGATTACAGGGGATTAAATAGTGTTACCATGAAGAACAAGTACCCTTTGCTGCATATTAATGAACTATTTGACCATCTTGAAAGGTTTAGAGTATTCTCTAAGTTTGATCTCAGACAAGGATATTATCAGTTAAAGATTAGAGAATTGCTATCCCCAAAATTGCACTAAACTCATTCTATGGGCACTATGAAATTTTAGTGATGCCTTTTGGATTAACAAATGCACTAAATGCATTCATGGATTTAACACATCAAATGTTTAAGCATAACGTAGATAAATTTGTAGTGATATTTATTGATGATATCTTGATTTATTCCAGGTCTAAAGAAGAACATGAACACTATTTGAGGATTATATTACAGACACTTTAGGAGCACAAGTTGTGTAACACTCCAATTTTGAAATCCTAAAATATATTAAAATGTGAATTAACAAGCTTGACTAAGTTAATTTTGGGTTAGAGTTAGTTAAAAATCTAGAATTTAATAATTGCAATCGAGGGATTTAATTAGAAATAAGGGTAGTACTTGATTGTTTAAAATTATAAAGTTTAGGGGGTTAATGTGAATAAATTAAAAGTTTAAGAACTTCAAAATAATTAAATTTGGACCCAATTGCCCAAAAATAGAAATGTTAGGGGACAATGTGTAAGAATTAAAAGTTGGGAGACTCAATTGAAACTTAGGGAATAAATTGAAGTTGGTTAAAAGTTGAGAGGACCTACTTGAAAGTGGTGGAAAAGTTAGGGGGGGGGGAGGGGAATGAATATCTGAAAACTAAGTTTATATATATAGAATGAAGGACTAAATTTCTTCAAATTCTCAAAAAAGGCCTAAATCTTACCTCGGCGGTGAATCACCGAAGAACGACTGTGACACCTAAAACTAAATTGAGAAAAAGACTCCATTTATCCCCATGAACAAGACCATACCAAAAATGCTTAGAATCATTGGTGAAATCACCAAAATATTGAAGCTCGATGGTGGGCAAAGATAAGTGTGGTGGTTTCACCACTTCTAGTGGCAAAAAATGGCTAGGCTTGGTGGGTCTTGGTTGGAAAAGCATGGGCAAGATGATGGTGGTACTAATTTGGTGAAATAGTTATCGGTGGTAGAGGAATTGAGGTGGGTGGTGGACGGCGGCGAGATTAGGGCTACAAAGTGGTTTTTAGCTAAATTGGGTGGCAAAACGGTGGTGTTTTGCAAAATTGTTTGCAGCGTTTTGCTCTTGGCAATAAGGAGCACTTAGTGGTGGTGGTGATGGCCTCCATCTCCAGTGGTGGTGTGTTAAGTCCTTATTAGTATTAAATTTGATATCATATTTAGGACTTAACAAATAATTTTTTTGTTTAAAAATTATAATTCCTTTGCTAATTGATGAAAATTTAGAATTGTAGGAATACAAGTGGAGAAGTTACAAAAAGGGTAAAAATTGACATAAATTGGTGGGATGGCTAATAAGATGACACCTCATGATCGAATCAAGGATGGGTAGAAGAGTTTTTTAATTTATTCGAGTCCTAATCTAATAAGAAGACTTTTTAAATCAGTTATAAATAGGCTTTTCAGACATTTAATCAAGGAACAGATTTGGAATTGCTATTTGGGAAATTATAAGTATCGTGAGAAGTTGAGATTCGGAGGAGGACAAAGTGGAGATCAAATTCATCTAGGAATAAAGTTTTTGCCTCTCCCTTTGATTTTATTTTTAATTCTAGATTTGAAATGATGTTCCATTTTATTCATGTTTTGTTTGACAATTTAACCATGAACTAATTCATTATTCCAAGATTATGATGGATTCTTTTGAATAAATTGATGCATGATTTTTTTTCATGAAATTAGTAGCACATAAGGTTATTTCTTCTATTGTGTGCCTTTTCTATTTGATTGTCTGATCAATAGTAAGTGTATCTTTAAACCCTAGAGAAGTACTGAAAAAGAGAATCTAAGGATTGATTGACAATAGAAGACTTTAGGATTTATTGTTCAAATTGATAAATTAATTAATTTGTGAGTAGGATAGAAATATACCTGCTACCCTAAGGAGTTAGTTGAGTGGTTCAACCTTATCCATAATTTAGTTAATTCACATAGGAATATAGTAAATTGAATAAATTAGGGATTTGATTGTGGGTAATTCGGAAGAACCTTGTAATTGCATAAGACTCAAGACTAATAATCTGCTATTAATTTTATAGGGAGAAAATTATGTGATCAATTTATTTGATTGATTAAATCATAATTCTAGGCTTATGCATCCTGATAGCAATCTTAATCAGTACATTTTTCTTGTTTTCATTACTTTAGTTTTAACTCCCATATAATTGATTTTTATTTGAATAAAACAAGTGTGTGATAAATTAGTAATTAGTAACGAATAATTTAGTTCCTTGTGGGATCAACACTTTTCTCATCACTTTATCACTTATTGCGACACGCACACTTGCGTATCTATTTGCATTATTTATCTTGCACAACAAACCAACACGACACGTGGCAGTGGTTTTGAGGCAGTGTGTTCCAAATTTGATTTCAAACTCATCTAAGCTATTCTCAGCTTAAGATAGGATCCCAATTCAACCTAATTTGGGTAATTTTTAATAATCAAATTTTAATTCAGTTAAATTATTGAATGTAATTAGATTTTCAGATTTAGTTTAATTATGACCTATATTAAGATTGTTAAACTATAATTTAGCTCAAGTTATGGATTGATTTTATAATTAAAATATTAAACTTAATTGGCCCGAAGGAATATTGTTGAGACTGACATTTTGATCATTTGTTTACCTATTCATCGAATTAAGGGCAGTGATGAAAGATTATAAACATTTCAGCGTACCATGAAACTTGAGGAAATTGTGAATGACATATAAATTAACTAAAGAACTTGATAAGGACATCTAAGTGTGTTAATATTATGATTCAGAAAACAAAACAATATTGGTTTAGGTTAATTATTCTTAACCTTTAATTGATTAGGAAACCAAGACATGAACTATATTTGTACTTAAGATTTGGAGGTTAATAGGATGATAACTCATGGTATCTTTTGACAGCTCTCAGTCGTCTGATTGGAAAGCCAGGACTACAGCAATCATACAACTAGGAATCCCTCTGTATTTAATAGATGGGTTTATACTCTATAGTATGAGATTTATTTGTTGGGGAACTAACATATATACTTGTATTACATCCTGGTTGTTTGCTTCCTTCTAATTTGAGTGTTGAAAATAGTACTCTATGTTGCCCATTTACAATAAGTGATTTTGTTCATATTGATTGATATTGCTTTACATGAAATTTGGGGATTGTGTTATGGAAGCCAAAAAGTAATTGCAAAATATAGTTTTGTATCTTCGCCATGCTTATACTAGAACAAACTTGATATGGAATTACTGGTTACTTGTTTTCATAGCGAACTTATATGTTAAGCAAAAATGCTATTGGACATAGTACATGATGTACTTGAATAAAAGATATATGGAAATTGGCCTTGAGATTGGTTATGAAAGGCAGTTGGGTGGAATGGTTCGCAGTAACAGATCTTTCGACCGATACCCACATACGATGTGCAAAATCCTTACTCTGTAGGCTAGTTGGAGATAGCAGCTTATGAGCAGGATTAGATATGTTGCTAACCATGCCTAACACTGGATTGGACATTTGAGCCGATCATTTAGTACTTTGGAGAGACAAGGATTTTTGTATTTTCAAAATTGAAGAGATAAGGTTGGAGAACCACCGATAGTTGAATTGTGAAAGTAATTGATATGTTGATTCTAATGCCTCAAAATTTTATCCTCAGTGAGAAATGGTGAATTTTGTGAAGTCTCATCACTAGTATGGGACAGTGGTGGAATAGATCTCCTAAATATTTGACGAAATTCTTTTCACACCACCCTTGGGAATTTTAATGCCTTTATATGTCTCTTACATGATATTTGTGAAATTATCTCTTTGTTATTATTACTAAACTAATTCACCAAGTCATTTAGACTTACATTATTTTATTGTTATTTCCCATTCTTTACCCCACATAAGGATGAAAGACGAAGAATGACTAACGCAAGTGACACATAAGGTAATAGGGGTGATAGAAGTGCTAGGCACAAATCCTAATATTTCCACTTATAGTTGTACTTTTGTTGGAGGTTTTTTCGCTAAAATTAAATACTTTGAATTTTTGAGAAACATATTTTCTTTTATTTAGAAGACTTGTCAAATAGATTTGAGTAGCCTTTCATATGGGAGCAGACACTTTCCAATTGGGGCATTTTAGAGGTGGTGTTAGGGCTTAGGTTTGAAGGCTTGAGCTATGCTAAGGTGTGATCCTCAGAATATGGAAGGTTTGATTAGCATAAAGTAAGCTTGATTCTAAGATTTGAATGAGACATGAAAGTTTTGGGCTAGTGGTGATTAAGCATGATTTTGAAATTTGATTAGAACATGAACTTTGGGGTTAATATTTGATCTAAAGGACATGAAGGGTTATGCCTGGGTGCACGACCAATATATAATTTGCAATTCCTAAGGTATTAGACATGTGGCTTCTTTTACTTGGAGGAAGTAATATTCTTGGGGACTTGTATTAAATGCAAACTTGTTCGAGAGCACTCTAGTCAATGTGTGAGCTGGTGTCCACTTTAGATAGAGTTGACTTGGCTACATAGAAGATCGTTTAGATCAATAGTTCGGATATAAAGAAATATTATGATCTAAATAGCATGACTAATTGAGAAGTGGTTTGTCGATAATTTGGACCTCCCTGGAATGTGGAGCATTGGGATTAAAAGGGACTAAGATTGACATTAAAATTTGGCTAGGATGTGTATTTTTGGAGTATTCCTTGATATTAAAAGAGAAAGGGATTGGTATTGGGGTGGCTAACTAGTTCCTAGTCCTCTACTTTTGAAATGTCAAGTATATGACTTTGATGAAGGTTGGATGGAGTAATACTTTTGGTATTATAGTGCTACATGGGTATAATGGTGATAAATGAACTTGGGAAGCCAAGAAGTATTTTGGAATAATTTGTAATTTAGCTTGCACATGTGGTTGAGATCTAGGAGGTACAATTGTTTCAAAGAAATTAATACTTTAGTTATGGAATTGACTGGCATAATTGCATTAAAGTATTTGAGGGGAAATAAGGAGCATTCCTCATAAGGAAATCTTTAGGAAAATATAACTGATATGTGTGTTGATTATGGATTAAATGTTTAGGGAACTAGCTTATGAATAGTGAGAGCTAATTCATATGAGCACAAGATGACAACAAACCAAGCAAAAGAAAACTTGCCCATAAGGATAAGGTTTTAAAGAAAATGTTATAGCTCGATGAAAAGAAGATAACATTTGTTGGAGGATGCAGAAGGCATCTAGGGTTAGTAGCGGAGTTCAAGGGAAAGTATTTGGGAATAGGTATGTATGTCATGCATATACGCTTGGGAAAACTTAACTTGTCGGGAAGACAGTTGTTTTAAATAGAGTTGAACTTGATACTGGGGATGATAGTTGAGATTAATGGTGTTGGACATGTGCATATGGTCATAACTTGAATAATATGGCTACTTGAAAAAATTGAGTAATAATCAAAAGAGAGTTAACTGAAAGGGCTATAGGATGATAAGTGATAAGAAAAATGTATGACCACCCATAGGATATGAAGCTTTGAGGAAACATCTTATTAATCCGAGAAGAAAAATGGAACATTTTCAGCTTTGATTAAAAAACTTAATACCTTTAAGAATGAGATTCATATATACACATTGTTAGAATTATATATAAAGTTCATGCCTAACTACCAATAGATAGAATAACTGAACTCCACGAAGTCCTACACACTATTTTAAAAATCTTGTATCTGCGAAAATAAAATAGTGACTCTGATAATGATTTAACCATGAATTCATTTAATAAAAAAAATGCCAGTGTTCTTAAGAACTAGATATATATACATATATATATATATATAATTGCAATAGCCCATCTACAAGTGTGGTTGTACGCACAAATTTGAGTTTTGAAAACCCTATCACATATCCTAGTATCTTACGCTTTGTTACAACATAGCAGCTTAGTACTATTTAGGAACATCTTGAGATGAACAAAAGAAACTTCGTTGCTCCTGGATTGGCTTTGAAAGTCTAAAATATTGACGTGCTGGGAGATACAGACATAGATTGATCACTACATTAGACAGCTGCCAATTAATCAACTCAACTTGTTTGAATACCATAATATAATAGCCATAGGTAAAGACACTCAAGAAAGGATAGGCAGCATCCCCACTCTTTCACGACAACCTCATGAATAGATTATAAAATAAAATAATATAGAATACAACTCTGGTTGTGGCAAAATGATGCCTATTTGGTTTATTAATAAACAAGATTAGACCAAGTATCATTAATTAGGACTTGCGGGACAAGGATAGGAACTAAATGAGCCTCATTGAATATAGATCATAATACCTTGCCTTTGCTTTCTACTTGATTCGATATAAGGGTATATAGTTTAAATAAAGTTAAACTCAGTTGAGAATACTCTTAGTAGTTGATGGAGAAAGTATATTGGGAATTACTTCTTCTTCATAATATAGGTATTATGAACTGAAAAAATATTATTTGGGCAATTAAGCTCTTATAATGTTATGGACATGATATACAAAATGTTTTGATTTATTGGGTCAATATTTTATGAACCTATTATGGACATTTGGTAAACTTGGAATAGAAATAAGAGTCATACTACATTTACACCTGACATTATAAATACCTATGGAAAGATGATAGAAGATAAAAATCTAATTGTAGGGAAATGATATTTTTGTGGATTAGTGATAGACCTAATTAGAACTAGTAATTTTAAAAGTATCATGAAAGACCTCATGGAGAATGCCACAGGTATTTGGAATCCATTCACCAAAGGTTATAAGGAGATTCATAATTAGAACACAAGAGCCTTGATTAGTAAAAGTGAAGGAACCTCTTAGTATCAAGAAAGGACCATGAAATTATTGATGCCGATTGGGATTAAGTGTGAACTAAAACAAACTACTCACGTAAACTACTTAGCTCATTATAAGGGTCTATGGTCTATTCGAGATTAAGCCAAGTTAAGGGTACTTGTAACTTGAAGTTTGAACCAGAGATATGTTGAGGATTACTTCATATCTTATGATATGGGTACCATGAATTGAAATAATTGTCAGAATACAAATTATGTGCCAAGATAATGAATTGAATATCAATTGGGAAAAGGTACATTCACTATGAAGGAATATTAGGGTAATCCCACCAAGATCAAGGTCATAGCCAAATAGAAATAGAAAAGTGACCCTACTAAAACTAAGATTTTCTGATGGTAGAAGTTAGATTAGAGATATGTTAGAAATACCTAATCCTTTAAGTTTTGCCTATTGACATCATAGGTGTATTGAAAACTTTTACTAAATTGTGAATATATTGAAATCACTTTAGTAGGGAAAACTAGTGATCTTAATATATAGGAAAAGGTGGAAAGAGATTTTATGAAATGAAGAAGAGGATTAACTTGTGCTAGTTATTATTCCTTGTATAAAAGGCACAAAATTGTTCTATGCTCCTATGTTCTAACTAAAACTTGGCTTACAGGAAAGAGATCGTTGATACTCTAAGCAAACTTAAGCTCTAAAAGTAGAATTATTCCCTTAAAACTATATGACCTATCACTTTGGGTTACCTTACCAAAACAATATCTCTCTTGTAAGCTAACGGAACTTCCTAGAGAAATATGGGTCATAGTATCTTATCTAAGTATAGACATTTGGATCAAAAGAACAAGAAGAATAAGGTTATATATCCAACTTGCAAATGTGAAGTTCTACTTGGAATTTCGATCGAAGAAGCACATGATTCGTTGAGAGAAGATAGGACTTGATCATACCAAGTTGGAGCCACAATAAGCTAAAGAAGATTGAAGAATATGTCTAGAATAAATGTTTCTCATTCTTCAACAATTCACATGAAATATGCTCTTTAGAAGATCACACATCTCTTGATTGAGATAATTGAAAGGGGCTAATCTTTGAATGAACGAAGGTGTAGTGAATTTTGAGAATTAAACAGATGCATTGATCTTAGCACTAGTTTTATCCTTTCTTGAGGAATTTAAGAAAATATTAGATATGCTCATACCCTGAAATTAATATGGATTCATGAGGGAATGATCTAACATACAAGAGAAAGACTCGAGACATAGGAATAGATGAGTATGACTCAATGCTATTATGGATTTTCTCGATTGTCAAATGGAATCTATGGGCCAGATTCCCCTAAAGTGGGGAGAATTGTAACACACCAATTTTGAAATTCTGAAATATAATAAAATGTAAATTAATAAACTTGACTAAATTAATTTTGGGTTAGAGTTAGTTAAAAATCTAGCATTTAATAATTGCGATCGAAGGATTTAATTAGAAATAAGAGTAGGACTTGATTGTTTAAAATTATAAAATTTAGGGGGTTAATGTGTATAACTTAAAATTTAAGTACTTCAAAATAATTAAACTTGGACCTAATTGCCTAGAAATAGAAATGTTAGGGGTCAATGTGTAAGAATTTAAAGTTGGGGGATTCAATTGAAACATAGGAACTAAATCGAAATTGGGTACAAGCTGAGAGGACCTACTTGAAAGTGGTTGAAAAGTTACCGAGGGGAGGGGGGAATGAATATCCAAAAATTAAGTTCATATATATATAATGAAGGACAAAATTCTTCAAATAATCAAAAAAGGCTCAAACTTTACCTTACCAATTCATCGAATGAAGGGCAGTGACGAATGATTATAAACATTTTAGCATACCATGAAACTTGAGGAAATTTTGAATAAACAAATAAATTAACTAAAGAACTTGATAAGGACATTTAAGTGCATTAAGAATTATGATTTAGAAATCAAAACAATGTTGGTTTAGGTTAATTATTTTGAGCTTTGAATTGATTAGGAAACTAAGACATGAACTATATTTGTACTTAAGATTCAAATGTTAATAAGATGATAACTCGTGGTATCTTATGACAGCTCTCGTTTATTTGGCTACAAAGCCAGGACTTAAGCGATCATATGACTAGGAATCTCTCTGCATTTAACAAGTGAGTTTATATTTGGTAGTATGAGATTCATTTGCTGGGAAAAGAACATATATGCTTGTATTACATCTTGGTTGTTTGCTTCATTCTAATCTATGTGTTGAAAATAGTAATCCACATTGCCCTTTTATATTGAGTGATTTTGTTGATATTAATTGATATCGCTTTACATGAAATTTGGATTGTGTTGAGGAAGTCAAAAAGTAATTGCAAAATATATTTTTGTATCTTCGCCATGCTTATACTAAATAGACTTGATATGAATTACTGGTTACTTGTTTTCATAGTGAACTTATATGTTAACTAAAAATGCTGTTGGACATAGTACATGATGTACTTGAATAAAGAATATAAGGAAATGGGCCCTGGGATCAATTACAAAAGGCAGCTGGGCGGAATGGTCCGTGGCGATAGATCTTTTTGCTGATATCCATACACGATGTACAAAATCCCTACTCAGTAGGCTAGCTAGAGGTAGTAGCTTATAAGTGGGATCAAGCATACAGCTAGCCATGCCTAACATTGGACTGGACATCCGAGTTGATCACCCGATACTTTAGAGAGAAAAAGATTTCTGTGTTTTCAAAAGTGGAGAGACGATGTCAGAGAACCATCAACAACTGAATTGTGAAAATAATTGATATGTTGATTCTAATACCTCAAGATTTAATCCTTGGTGAAAGACAATGAATTTTGTGAAATCGCATCACTTGTATGAGATGGTGGTGGGATGAATTACCTAAAATTTTGACAAAAACCTTTTCTCACCACCCTTAGGAATTTTAATACCTTTGTGTGTCTCTTATATGATATTTGTGAAATTATCTATTTGTTATTATTATTAAACTAACTCACTAAGTCATTTAGACTTACATAGTTTTATTGTTATTTCCCATGCTTTACCCCAGATAAGGACGAGAGACAAAGAATGACTAATCTAGGTAACACATAAGGTAATGGGGGTGATACGAATGCTAGGCGTAAATCTTGATATTTTGACTTATAGTTGTACTTTTGTTAGAGATTTGTTGTAGAAATTAAATACTTTGGATTTTTGAGAAATGCATTTTCAGTTATTCAAAAGACTTGTGAAATAGATTTGAGTAGCTCCTCATACGAAAGTAGACATCTCCTGGTCAGAGCATTTCAAGTAGTATACTAAGTTCAGTAAATGTGAATTTTTGGCGAACTCAAGTTGCCTTTTAGGCCATGTAGTATATGAGAATGGACCAGCAGTAGGTTTGACTAAGATCAAAGCTGTGATTAATTGGAGAAGATCAGAGAATGTTAGGGAAGTTTGAAGCTTCTTTGGGATTAGTAGGTTACTCCCAAAATTGAAAATAGTGACCATGGATTTTATCTTAGGACTACTAAAGATAAGAAAATGATCTCATGGATTTAGGTATTTATAGATCGATTGACAAAATATGGACACTTTATGCTTATAAAAGATGATTATAAGATAGAAGCCTTGGTATATATGTACAAAAAGGAAATCATCTGACTTCATGGAATTTTTGTCAACATTGTTTTTGATATCGACCTACAGTTATATCAAGATTGGGGAAACAACTACAGAAGGACTTAGAAACAAGGCCCAATTAGATGGACAATCCGAGAGAGTGATCCAAATAATAAAAGACATGTTGAGAGCTTGTGTAATGAACTTTAAAGATTTGTGAGATAAGCAAATGCTTTTAGCAGAATTTGCTTATAATAATAACTATCAAGCAACAATTCAAATGGCTCCCTACGAAGCATTATATGGGTGACAATGCTGGTCTCCATTATATTGGGACTTGGATGACTAGAGAACACCACCTCAAAAGGGGAAAAATAGGATCGTGTAAGTAGAAATGATTCAAGAAGCTATTGACAAAATTTAGATTATCAAACAATGAATGCATGTTGCTTAAAGTTGACAAAAGAGATATGTAGACAATCGTCAATGGGATTTGGAATTCAAAGTTAATGATCAAGTTTCCATCAAGGTTACTCCTCAAAAGGGAATAAAAAGATTGGGAAAAAGAGGAAAGCTATAGCTTTGATATAGAAGGCCCTTCTGTATTTCCAAGCATATTGGGAAAGTAGCATGCTAGCTTGAACTCCTAGCCAACCTCACAAGAATCCATGGAGTTTTCCATGCATCAAAACTTAAAAAATATTACCCCATTCCATTGCATATAATATCCCATCAAGAAATCTAGATGGAACCTAACTTATCCTATGAGGAGAAACTAGTATGCATCTTGGATCACAAATATCAAGAATTGCGACAAAAAAGAATCCCAATAGTCAAGATTTTATGGAGGCCATGATGTTGAGAAAACTATGTGGGAATTTGAGGATGATATGAAAAGCCAATACCCCATTTATTTGGAGCTTAGAATTTGGGGGCTAAATTCCTCTAAGGAGGGGGGATTGTAATATCCCATCTTTTCTTGTAAGTAATTTTCTCTTAGAAATTAAATTATTAAATCTATCTGATTACTATAAAAAAATAAAGATTAAAAGACAAAAAAATGATGTATATAAATAAACTATGTTATAAAGGTTGTCATTTTGATAAGATTAATGCCATTTTAGATTTTATGGGTTAATCAAAATTCAAACTTAACAAATCACTAAATGCATGTATACCATGGGAATTATCCATATATAATATATACTTAGATAATAAAATACAAAAAACATACCTCCTAAATCATGGATAAATGATTGAATATGATAAATATTAATAATATAATTAGTAAAGAATTTTGCTTGTTTAATACCTTAGGGCCAATTCAAAATAAGATAAAAGATTACAGGACAATTCACAATAAAAGATTGAGGGCCAATTCAGTATAAAGCAAAAATTCAAGGACCTCCTTAAGTAAATAACAAAACTTATACTTCTATAAATAGGGGCCAAGCCCCATTGCCGTTTCCACCGAAAATCTCTCTTCTCTCTATAGGCTACCGAAAACCAGCTTCTAACACTCCAGTTCCTCATTCATTAGCCATCAAAATTAGAGTAAATTCCTCCCTAACTCATCAAGAATCAAAATCCTCAGAAAATTTCCCTAAAATTCCAATCCCAAAAATCTATAATTTTTATCAAAAATCAAGAAGAAACACGCTAGTTAGTAGAATTACAACCCAAACTTAAATTTTCAAAAAATCAAAAACCATCTCTCTACTCACCTGATCACCACCCATGAAATATACCATTAGAAATTCTATTTATGTAGATTACAATGGTTGAATAGGATTAGAAACTATGTTGAAATCACACAGAATTATTATTAGAATTGATACTACCATAAGCAGGCAGAAGTGAGCAGGACAAGAGGTAATCTTATTTTGCTTGTATTTGGAGCATTCGGCATCTAAATGATGATATCAAAGCATGGATAGAAAGCCCTCCATCTGTAGATAAGGTTAGAGGTAAGATTTGCTAGAATCAATGCCGTACTCCAATAAAAAAAAAGTGTAAAAATTGTAACATGCCACTAGGACATAGCCAAAGTCAAAACTCAACTTTGAACAAGTATAAAGGAAGATCATCACATCTTATCATCAAATTGAAATCACAATTAGAAAATTCATTGCGTTCTAATTCATTTTGAGGTAAAGATCCCTATTAAACTACCTTGGATTTGGTTGAAATTTAGTTTTGATGAAAACTGTCGCAACTGATTATATAAGATATAGGTTCTAGAAGTGGAAAAATTTTTGTTAAACAATTGTGGGTTGTTATGAAGATGATAACTTGAAATTTTTTGTTAAAGGTAGTTGGGTGTGAATGTTAGATCCTGAGGTTATCTTGGATGATTGGGATTTGCATTTAATTAGATTTGGTGGAAAATATAAAATATGATTTTGATACAAGTACTTGTTAAATATGATTCCTAGAACAATGTGAAATATTAGGACATATTTGATTCACTTCTAAATTAATCAGTAAAATAGATAGGAAATGTTACTCTTATACTTAAGATATTAATGAAACTAATCGCTTAGATTATTAGATAATAATTTCTATGTCTTAAGTATTTGAGATAACAATACCAATTAAAAAAAAATTAAAATGATACATCGTACTCCAAATTGAATTAATTTTTCATAATATTCTTATTACCAGAAGAACGATCAATCATGATTGAATCTTGAATCTAGGTGATTAAGCTTACAAGTTTCTCGCAAAATCTCGATCACAGGATTGGTGAGGTTTTCTATTCGTTCTAAATTTTTGGTTCTATTACTTGTTAATATTTTTCCTGAAACTATATACCTATCTTATGTTTCCTTGAGCACCTTGATTTTTGGTATGGTAAAGCCTTCTTTTCCTTCTTAATTTTTGTTCTTTTACCTGTAATTCTTTTTCCTAAAATCATGTACCTATTTTGTGTTCCCTTGAGCACCTCGATTATTAATATGTGAGGTCTTATGTTTCTTCACAATTTCATTTTGTTACCTCTTAATATCTTTCCCGAAATCGTATACTTATCTTGTGTTTTCTAGAGCACCTCGATTATTGATATGTGAATCTTTTGTTCCTTCGCAATTTCATTATGTTACTTGTTAATATCTTTTCTGAAAACATATACCTATCTTGTATTTTCTAGATCACCTCGATTATTGATATGGAAGGTCTTCTGATCCTTCACAATTTCATTCTGTTACATGTTAATATCTTTTCTAAAATCATATACCAATCTCATGTTTTCTGGAATGCCTCAATTGTTGATATGTGAGGTCTTTTGTGCCCTTTAAATTTCTTCATGTTACTTGTTAATATTTTCTAGAATCATATACCTATCTTATGTTTCCTCGAACACCTTGATTAGTGATATGGTGAGGTTTTCTACTCCTTTCTAATTTCCATATGTTACTTGTTAATAGCTATTTCATGAAATCATATATTCTTTTCACACTTCCTGAAATGCCTCATTTATTGTGGTGGTAATTGTTTGACATTCTTGGTAAATTTGAGTCAATTGAAATCTTGAATTACTTTTCTTTTCTTTAATCAAAAGTTCATGTCATTATCAATAATTGTTTCATTTGCTTATTTATAATCAAAACTATGTTACTTAAATAAGTAAAAAACCCTTATGTTGGATGCTTTCAAAACATCTCAAAAAGATGGTCTAAAAGAAAAGTGGAATATTTTTATGAAAAGTCTTCTAAATCCAAATAAATTATAACTTGAAAAGGTTTCGTATTTTCTAATGATTATAAATCTTCTCATCCTACTCATTTAATCAAGAACTGAGTGCCACACTTGTTAATAGGGGGTGTGCAGTGTGGGCCACCTCTAGAATCTTGACTTGGACACTTTCTACTATACTTATTGTATTCTTAACCCTTTTGAATATCTTATTTGGTTAGTACTATAAAGTACATGCTGGGTAGAGCAAAGTGCCACACTAGTTGAAGGGGATCTGTAGTGGGGGCCATCTCTTGAATTTGTCATCATTGGCACTTCTAGATTTTAGTACTAGACATCTTTTAGCTATATATTTGCACCTTGAATGAAAATCCTATTTTGTTCTTCGTGAAATTAAGCGTAAGGATCTAAGTGCCACGTGCGTGTGTACATGCGGGGATGACCTATAAAATCTTATACAGTTGATTCCAAACTTGGAAAAGAAGTTTTGAGATTTATGAGTTCTCCGTATTGGTATGGGATAGTGATAGAGTTACATGAAAGGTTCAATATGACTATGATATCTTTGATCTGACAAGGTTCTTATAAGTAATTTAATCCATTCGCCTCATCATTTATACAAAACCTTAATATATATATATATATATATATATCAAATATTTGTGCATATAGTTTGTATAGTATTTATTACAAAAGCTTGTTAGACAAAATGAGTTATCTTGGCATGTTTGCGTCCTACTTATTACATAACTCCCACTCTATCATTTTCCACTGCAGAATAAGCTCTATCTAGATAACTCTCTCCAATTTTTCTTGTTGAGTCATCCAGACTTACCCTTATACTTCTCTTTATATAGATAGGCTAGAATGGTCAAAATAAAAGAGGGAATTTAGGAATAGAGAAAGAAGAGATTATCTTTTGTTTGAATCCAAATGTACCCAAATTGATAAATTTATATATACACATAATAAGACTCATAGCCATGGCGACATTAGTGCTCTATCTCAGGTACTAGTATTTGTTTACTCATCAATAACTAGAGATAAAATTAGACTATCACATAGAGAATAATATATATAAGTTGTTCCTTATATTATGATTTATCATTTTGTTTTATTAGTATGCGCTTTGTAGTAGCTCTTTGGGAATAAATCTCCTAAAGAGGGTTAGTGTCATGGTGTGGTGACTTTAGGGCCTCCAGGATGCCACAATTAATAAACTTAGCCTAAAAATTATTGGACAATCTAGTGCTAAAGCGCATGCATCTACCTATCTCCAAAATTATTGTGTTAATCCATTTTACAGCCTAGTTTGTTGTGTTGTGTGTACAAATATGCGATGGCTTACACTCTTTTTCTTTTCATAAAATTCCTAAATCTCTTGTAACAATGCTCCAACCTATTGCCAATCCTAAAAAATTTGACCGCTTCCCAATTCGCTTCTTAATCAAGGTCTCCACTACTTAAAGTTAACAAATACCTCATCCTTATGTTTCAACTTGTACACCTAAGTTCTTCAAATCATTAATGAATGTTAGATGTACCTAGCACCACCATTTGAGAGAACTTGAGAAAGCTCATAAAGATCTGAATGAATGTAATTAAGAGTGCCCTTCATCTTCTAAACCACTTTATTGAACTTCATCATAAATTGCTTACCAAGAACACGTTACTTGCAAAAATTTAACTTCCAATCTTCTGTCCACTAAGTAAATCTCGTTTGCTCAACTCTGACATCTCCTCATTCATATGCCCAAGTTGCATATGCTATAACCGTGTAGTGTCTCCATGCAATGAAGAAACTGCTATAGCACCACAAACTATACTATCTTGTAAAATATAAAGGTGATTCCTTTTCTCTCCCTTTATGATCAGCAAAAAAGCTTTCAAAATTTGTAAAACTCTACCTCGAGCTCTATACTCACACCTATTCTTATCCAACATTCCAAATAAAATCAAGTTCTTCTTCAAATAAAAACATAATGCATATTTGCTAATGTCCTTTTAATTCCATTGTGTATTTTGATACACACTGTGCCAATCCTAGTAACTTTGTAAGATCTATCATTTCTCATGAGAACCTTACCACCATCATATTTGCGGTAGGTGTTAAACCCACCATCATATTTGCGGTAGGTGTTAACATCATCCTCAACAACCCTCACAACATCATCTTGTAACTAGGAGATTCACCCGAATCTTTTGCTTTTTCAAATTCTAGGCAATTTCAATTCTAGTGTGCTTTATCTCCACTACTGCAGTATTTATTGCTAGATTTGGGCCTGCTTAGGGATATAGATTGGCAAATATTCTTTTTCTTTTCTTTTGGTCTCCTCTTTGCAATCAATCCTTCCATACTTTTACTATCATTACTGCCTGGGACATGCTTTCCTAGTTCTTTCGAATTCAAAGAAACCTTTGAATCCTCCATTGATATTGTTCTCTCCTATGAAGTAAAATCATCACAAATTGCTCAAATAATTTAAATAGAGAACACAAAAGAATTAATGCTTGATCTTTATCATCAACTTACACATCTATACTAACAAAACTCAATATCACCTTATTAAAATAATCAATATGTTGTGTGTAGGGTTGTAATAGATATTCAAAAATTCATTTACCATTAACATTTATATCCATTTATACAAAATTTATCTGCATCTGTTTAAAGTGGGTATTATTTATATTCGATTAATAGATATTTGATTTTAAATGGATCAAATATGATAAATGTGTATCCGATCTTTTTAATATCCACTCTGAATATATATTTATTAAATAATATATTATTTATATTTTTAATAAAAATCTCATAATCCATATATGTGTATATATATCATAATTGAAGAATTGGGAAGAAAAAAGAATAAATTTAAAAAATTATTATAACATAAAAAAATTGAAGAATAAAGTTAATCAACATAATTATTGTTGGATGACTTTATAATTAATATACTTATATGTCATTATCAATATTAATCAGTAGTAATAATCAATTATAAAGTCAATAACTAACTAGAAATTATGCTATTTGTTTGATTATTTTTTTTAATGAAATTGTATAGTTCCTTCTATTAATTTAAAATATGTATTTATTATAAGTTCATAGATTCATATATTTGAATATTCGTAAATAGATATTTAAATAATTTTCATCAAATATGAATATCAAAAAAATAATTCAAATACGGATAAGTTTAATTAAATATGGATGCATCAGAATAATTATAATCGAATGCAGATATATTTAAATTCGACCGAATCTGACGGATATGAATTTGGATATCATTCTTAAATATCCATAAAATTTGTATCTGTATCTGAATATTCAAAAATTAAATAGATACAATTATTAAATAGTATATTCGATCCATTTAATATCTATTTACATCCCTAGTTGTGTGATAGATGTATCTTCCTTCATTATGACAACATAGGGCCACTGTTTCAAATACAACCGATTTGTAAGGGACTTCATCTTATAGATACTGTCCAACTTTGACCACAATCCAATTGGTGTACTTTCCCTACAACCTTCCTCATTACATTATCCACTAGAGATAATATCATAGTACCAGAAGCTTTCACCATAAATTCATCCGTCTCTTCCTCTAAAAGCATCTGCAGCAAAAAATCTCTCATCTTTAGCACTGTATACAAACCTTGCTGACGTAAGAGGGTGTTTATTTTCATCTTCCATAGTCTAACATTGTTTTTCCCATCGAATTTCTCTACTCCATAATTCATTGTGGACATCTTTAGTTAAATTGACTTTGATACCAAATTGTTGTAACCTAGAATGATCAACTAGTAATAATTAAGAAATTATGGCAACGAAATTCAAAGTTAGAATACAAGATCTAACGTGGTTTGATAATGTTTCAAAATAAAGAGATGAATTTATGGAATACCAAATCAAGTGCCAAGTGTAGTTTCAAATCCCAAATAATTTGCATGTCGTCACTGTTGTGAGCAGGTATATGTACAAGTTGAGGAAAATGCACTGGCAAGCAGTAAAATTGGTTATAAGGAATTTGAGAGATTCTACAGATAGATGTTTGATGCACAATTAGCTGAATTCTACTAATAGATTTGTTGGTTATGTGGATGTGGACTATGTTTGAAATTTGGATATTTTAGGTTGTATTGCTAGCTAGAAGGCAACTTTGTAGTCATTAATTGTATTATCTATAACAAAAATTGAGTACACTGCTTTAATTAAAAGCATAGAGGAAGGAATTTGACTAAAGGGGTTGACTCATGACACAGACATAAATATTATATTGCTACAGTATTTGTGATAGTCAAGCATCATATACTTGTTAAAGAATTTAGTATTTCATGAGAGAATAAAGCATATTAATATCAGGTATTACTTTATTCGAATATGAAGTCTCAAGATGTTATCTTAGTCGACAAACTTGGGACTAAAGACAATTCAATGGATATATCGACGAAGACCATTTTAAAAATTAAATTTAAGTATTACTGGAATCTCATAAATATTTACAAACTCAAATAATTGCTTTTGGGACGAGATGAAGAGGACAAGCAGAGAATTTCAAGTTACAATGGATATTGTTGATTGTACCTTAACATTCAAGTTGGAAACAGCAAAAAAAATGATGAAAATAGCAAAGAAACAGCGTGAATGATAGAAATTGCAGAAATCGGGTAAAATGGCAGAACGATGGAGAAACAGCGTGACAACGGGCGATGCGCTCAGGCGTGCGACATCATCACGTCTTGCGTGGGGCACATGGCACTGCACGCTGACGCACAGGCAGAAAACCTGCCCCACTCTTGGTGCAATTTTCTTACTCACAGGCATGGACGCCACTGGCCAGGCTGGTGCCTGGTCATGATCTGCACATCTGGTTGAGCGGTGCAAGGCCCACAGGCCATTTTGCGTGTCAAACTCACATTTAAGTCAATTTTTTCACCGTTTTCATTTCTTTTACCCCAACAAAATTTTGAACTAGTTTTATGAAAGTTTCATCTTCGGAGGTGAAAGTTTTATGTTCTATTTTCAAATATATTTGCAGTTATTTTTTAATTATTATTATTATTTAATTATCTGGGCTGCAACATTTTCGAAGTGGATTTATATATTTGTTCATTTAGTTACTTCTTTTATAAACACAACAAATAATGTATCAACACATCTCATAAGTGGTCAAGATAAGGCCCACGTACAGGCTGATTTTTTCAAGCAAACAATGATATGAAGAAAAATTTAATACCTGCATACAATCAACCAAGGAAAGAGAAAAAGACAGTTGTCATGGAGAATTACATGTGGGGATTATGACCATAAACTGTCCAGCTTGTATGAAAATGATGTTCTTGTTTCTTAGTGGTAGATAGGGGCCTTTAATTAATTAAAAGAATAATTCCAAAAAATGAAAACACAACAGAATTTCTTTTTTCTTTTTTACTTGAGTTGCCCTTTTGATTGCACGATTTTGGTTACATTTAACAGCTCCAAAATCGGTTAATTTTTTAAGTTCACTTATTAACCTTGATTTTTTGGGTCTGATCTAAGTAATGAAAACTAAAATTAAGGTTAACTTAACTTGGACTGTTAAAGGCAATGTCAAAATTAATGGGTTTGTGACCGACTAACCATACAAATTAATATGTATATCATATGTGTAGATTTTGTAGGCATAAAATGTAGTACCAAGTTTCGTAATATTTATCTTATATAATATGGGGTTATTTTGGAGAGAAACTATATGATCAATTTTTATTTTTAAGAATAATGCCAATGTCTCGTTTCTGGGAGGAATCAAAGTCTTGTCACTTTCATGACAAAGGTGTTTTTTTTTTCCCCTTTAAATTATCGATGTTATCTTCCCTTGATACGGCCTTTCCTTGAAGTCCTTGTCCATTTTATCATTGAATCCTGCGTTGGTTTGCTGCCTAGATCAGTTTTTTTTTTTTTTTTTTTTTTTTTTTTTAACTTTTTATTATAGATTTTTTTTTTCATTACTTGATATGAAATTTATATTATATTATCTTCAATTTGGGTGAAATATCACTGTCCTATATTTAAAACATTGCTCAATTCAACCAAATCCATAATTAACCATACCAAATAAATTTAATTAAATATTATTTAATCAATCTCTGACCCTAAAATAGAATATAACAAATAATTTAATAGTATAACACATTAAAACATACATTAATCGAATGCAATAACAAAATGCAATTGAATAAAATAATTTAATAAATTAAAAACTGAACTAATGGGAGCCGGTGGTGGCGCGGCGACCGCGATAGTGGTGCGTGCAGTGGGTGGAGGGACAATGGTGGTATGCTCGGAAGTGAATGGTGGAGGAAGCTTCTCAATGGTGTCTGGTGGCCAAACATCCCCTAAAATTTAACACATAATAAACATATAATAAAATCAAACAAAAAACACAACCAAACATCCCCTAAAATTTTGCCTGGGGAAATTTCAAATGAATTTTCCAACACAAACATTCCCGCCGTTAAGCTCCAGTGGAATTGCGAGGAAAATTCTATAGCGTACCAGTCCCGGGGATTTTTGCCTGAAACTCATCAGAAATTTTTGGGGGAATATTTTCCTACAGAAATTTCTATCACAATTTTCATATTTTTCTCACTGCTTTTCCTTTCTACATTTTTAGTGAAAGTAAACTTTTTTTGTTGACTAGAAAATATACAAATGACGCAAATAAAATCCTACACAACAATTGATATGGGCTTCTTTTTCTTTGTACTCGTATTGACATGTCTTTCTAAATTCGTTATCAATTACATATTTGTATATACCTATATATTAAAAGATTATATATATCGAATATTTTTTGGTAGAAATTGCACCGTGTCCTGAATTTTTCAAAAATTATCACATCATCATATCCATATCATATTTTGTTGGTGTTGCCTATGTTTTCCTATCTGTGCATCACAACCGAAGTGATGGAAATTTTTATGGTCGCAATTAAAATATCGAATTTAATAAATGTCAATATAAACACCCAGGTATATAGGTATTTTCTCTCTTGTGAAGTTTATTTTTCCACAAATTTTTAGTGGTTCAATTCTTTCCTTTAAAAAAGTGTTCATTATTTTATTTCACTAATTGAAATTATAGTTACTATTTGACTGTGTCAAGGATCTTTTTGTTCATAATGCGATTCATTAGAAGGAATGAAGTTATCCCATCCTTCATTGTTAGCTATTATTGTCCATTTTAATCTGTGCTTGATGCATTGCATGAAAAATTTGTGTTGTTAGTCATAAATACATCTTATTGATATGCAAATAAACACTAGTGTTATAGTGTTCTCGCCTTTTGAGGCGTCATGGGTGTTGAAATCTCAAGCTTTGGATCTCGTCTGAAAGTTACTTGCTCTAAGAAATTTTTCACTGACAATGCCAAAATGACGCTGCTCGAAAATAGAATTTAGGTTCTTTCTGAAAGTTAGTTAATTTAAAAGGATTTCTGCTCTAAAATGTATTTGTGTAGAGTAAGAATTTGAGATTTTCCACAAATTATTTTTCATATTTGTTTTGGCTTTGGAAGCTAATATTTATAGATATTAAGTGCCTAGTAGGTTTTGGCCGCTTGAACTTGGGTGCTATTTTGATAGACTTAATTCATTGGGCTCATTGGCATTTTTATTAAATTTTACTTTATTTAATTGGGCCTTCTTATTTATTTTTCTTTTACTTTTTATTTTTCTATATATATATATATGTCATTGCAAGAAAAATGCAATGTTGTATTGAGAAAATTAAAATTAGCGAATTAAATATATATTATCAGATTCTCAGAAAAAATATACAAATTAGCGAGTTAAGTATAACGCCACACAAAAAAGATATAGGGCATTAAATGCTTTTGAAAATTTATCGACGATCCTAGTTTTAGTAAAGAATCATTGGAATTAGCTTATTTGAAAAAGTTCAATTTTTTAATTCAAATATTAGAAAGGTGAATAATGTAAAAGAATAAGGATAGATCTATTTCAAATAGGATATTTCACATAATATTATATTACAATTTTTCATTCGCTTCAATTTTATAACTCATTTTTAATTTCTTCTAAAATATTTGAATTTGAAACTAAGATTTCCATTTTGTCTATATTAACTTTAAATAAACTATACTTCACTTAAATGAATATAAATATATATAAGTTTTTGTTTTTAATTTATTTTGAAACTCTAAAAGGTATCCAGTGGAAATTTGACATTAGGATGGTGGGAGCAACAAATAATGCAATAGAAACCTAGTTTATCAAAGTAATAAAAAATAAAATATTTTGCAACTTGTCTTATAAATTCTTTAGGAGTGTTTGGTTAAATTTTATGGATGATTATGTTGTATATTTTGAGGAAATGAATTTTTAAAATGTGGTTGAAAAATATGAAAGGAATAGTTAAAAAATTTTTGAAGAGTGTTTATTTATATTTGAAGAGGGGGTATTTTTTCATTTGCTGGTTAAAGTAATGCTTCTTTGTTGGGTGTTTGGGTAAAAATGAAATTTAGTAACATTTTTTATTTTATGAATAATAATAAAATATATATAATACATATATATATACATGGAACAGTTAATTAGTCTTAAATCCCCAAACACAATTTCACTTATGCGTTCAGTCCCCATCCACTTTTTTTTTAGTTTGCACTCACTGTTCCAAAGTTCAATTTTGAGTTCACTTTCTACTTGCGTCAAAAATACTAAAATGCCCACGACTTCAGTTTGAAACTACAAAATGCCCAATATTCTTTCTATCTTCCATGTTTTTTCATTTTCCTTTCATGTTTTTCGTTTTTATTTCTTGCTTTCTCTTTTAATTTTCCTCAATTTTTGAAATTGTCTTATTGTTATTCTCCATTTTCTTGTGTAATGCTTTACCACATCTCTCCAACTTGTTGTCCGCCGTTGTTGTTGCCTAAGAAAAGAAGACTTTCAGTTTTGATCATATTTTCAAAGATTAGATAAGGAACTTCATTTTTGCAATAATATATTTTATTTTCATTGAGGTTTTGTGGTTGTGAGATTGAAAAAAAAAACCTAAAATTTGTTTATGTTGCCTATCATTTTAGTTAATATATATTGGTTTCATTTATTCGGAACCCTAATTTGATTATCATCACCTATTTAATTTCATGCATTTCATTTTTAGAGAAAATTCCAATGTAATATTTTTCATGCAATCTACAAATGGATATTTATTTTTATTACTAGTCACCTACATATTTTACAGAGGCATGAGAAAGTATATATAAAATTCAATCATAGGTTTGTTAATAAGGACATCATCATGGTTTCTAGTAAAAGAAATCCAAAGCTTGGTGCATTCTTTATTGCTATAATTTTAGTCCTATTATCATGATTAAATTTAATCATTTGGATATTCTAGGCAAAGAAATAGCCCTAGGAATTTTGTAAACTAAATTCAGGAATACTACTTCAATTATAAGTTGTATGAAGACGGTAAAGTATTTTTATTTTTATTGTTGATCAAACAAAATTAGCATCAGGTATGTCTAGTATTTTGTGTAAGTAATCTTGGAACAAAAATTTAAAATTTTAATATCTCAAACTATGGTTCAATGGCCAAAACCTTGGTTTTTAGTACTGTTTGTAAGCTTTCAGTACTTCTTATTATGTTTATATTACCTGAACTTTAATTATATATGTTGAAATGTTTCACATCTTTTTTTTATTCTTATTTTTAGCTATGCGTTTGCCGATTGTATATTTTATATTTTGTAGGATAAACATGAGAAAATTATTGTCTTGATTGAGATAGAATTTGTATTGAGCACATATTGATGTAAATATTTTAACTGACGAGCATGGTTTATTGTGTTCCATGGCTAAATGATAATGTTTGGATGGTTATTATTTGCATGAATTTGGTTATTGTATATGGACAGTAAGTTGAATGTTTCATTATTTTTGATATTCCTGCAGGTGATAACATTAATTATTTATGTATTAGGATGATTAGAATGGATGGTGTTTATAATTTATGATGTAATTTGAAAATTTATTTGTATAGATACTGGTAATGACATATATGTTATAAGTTGGTCAAAATGTAGTATATTTCAAGATGTATATGGTACCCATATTTACATAGCTAGTACTGAAATTGAAAAAAAGGGTGCTAGATATAAAGAAATACTAATACAGAAGTAAGAAAAAATACACAAAATAAGCATAAAACAAGCTGAATTTAATACAAAGTTTGAACAATCAAGTACAAAAAATTAAAAAATAAATATTTTTTTTCTTGATTTATAGTATCATTCTTGATACATAAGAAATTAAGTTGAATTTGTCTTAACCTGGCTATTGCATGATAATGAAATCATGACTTATGAGTATTCAAACTGATATAGTCATGAAAAGTTCATTAATATTTTATGGTGGCGTCAAAAGAATACGTTTATGTCATACATCAATGGTTTACACTAATATGAATGAGAATACAAATGGTTGGATGTGGGTATTTGAGTTTCCAACCATTTACACACATACTATTGCGACCATATCTTGGTGAAAGCATGATTTTAGTGTATTAGAGGTCTTATGTGTAGTTTCACTCATCGAATAGAGATAAATTCAGTCAAAGGAAAAGCAAGTACAAAAACATGCCAAGTGAGTATAAAACAACAAAACTTCATAACATTAGGGACTTACTATACCATGTATGTATAGTTTCAAACTATTATGAATGAGAGAGCAAGTGGTTAGATGTGGGTGTATGAGTTCCCAACCATTTCAACACATACTATCACAATAATTTCTTCAACAAACTATGATTTTGTTGCTTTAAGGTATCTTATGTGTTATTTCACATATCGAAATGAGCCTTATCTCAGCCTTTGAAAAATTAAATACAAAAACATTATAAAAAGTAACAACCTTGGCAAATTAAGTATATAAATATAGTTTTGGAGTACATAAATGCCAAGATTGGGTATTTTTTTAAAGATTTTCAGCATCATTCTTAGAACATAAGGGATTGAGGTCAATTCAACCTAATCTAGCCATTCCATGATCATAAGACAATAGTGTATTAGTCCTAGGATCACATAGTCAATGATAAGTTCAATAATTTTCAATAATAGTGTCGGGAGGATTCATTTCACTCATACATCAGTAGTTTACACCACTATGAATGAGAGTGTAAGTGGTTGGATATAGGTATTTGAGTTCCCAACTGTTTCAACACATACCATCATGTTCATTTTTTCAACAAACAATGATTTTGTTGTACTATGGTATCTTATGGGTCGTTCCATAGATTGAATTGAACCGTATCTCGTTCTTTGAAAATGCAAGTACAAAAACATGTATAATAAGTATACAACATTGGTAAATTAAGTACATAAATGTAGTTCTAGAGTATATAAATGCTAATGCTGGGTACTTTTTTTAAATTTCTTATATCATTCTTAGCACATAAGAGATTGAGTTCAATTTGACCTAATCTAGCCATTGCATGAAATATGAGCATGGCGTATAAGACCATATAGTCAATGATAGGTTCAATAGTTTTCGATGGTGGTGTTGGGAGGATTCATTTAACTCATACATCAATGATTTATACTAATATAAATGAGAGAGCAAGTGGTTGCATGTGGGTATTTGAGTTCCAAACCACCTCAATTCATATTATCACAATCATTTTTTCAACAAACTATAATTTTGTTACGTTAGGCTATCTTATATGTTATTTGACATATCAAATTAAGCCACATCTTGTCTTTGAAAAAGCAATTACAGAAACAAGGATAATAAGAACATAACATCAACAAATAAAATACATAAATGCAATTCTAGAGTACATAAAAGCCAATACTAAGTACTTTTCTTGGGATTTCCAGTATCATTCTCAGTACATAAGAGATCAAGTTCAATTTGGCTGAATCTAGCCATATAAGCTCATAAACCACAGCATAATAGTCCTAGGACTCATAAAGTTATAAAAGGTTCACTAGTTTTTGATAGTGGTGTCCGAAGGATTCATTGATGCATGCATCAATGGTTTATACTTCTATGAATGAGAGCACAAATGGTTGGATATGGGTGTGTGTGTTCCCAACTATTTCAACATGTACTATCACAATTATTTCTTTGACAAACTATGATTTTATTACATGAAAGTATCTTATGTGTTGTTCTATGTGCCCAATTGAGTCTCATCTCAACCTTAGAAAAAGAAAGTACAAAAACATGTATAATAAGTACACAACATTGACAAATTAAGTACATAAATGCCAATATTGGGTACTTTTTTATGGATTTTTTGTATTATTCTTAGCACATCAGGGATTAAGTTCAATCTTACCTAATCTGGTCATTGCATGATCATAAACCATGGCTTTTTTATCATAAGACTCATGTAGTCATGATAAGTTTATTGGTTTTGGATTGTGGTGTTGGGAGGATTTATTTGGCTCGTGCATTAATGATTTATACTACTATGATGAGAGCGTAGGTGGTTAGATATGGGAGTTTGTGCTCCTAGCCATTCAACACATATTATTATGATCATTTCTTGAATAAACTATGATTTTGATGCGTTAGGGTATCTTTTGTGTTGTTTCACGTATCAAATTAAGCTTTATCTCGAACTTTGAAAATGTGAGTACAAAAACATGCATAGTAAGTACACAACATTGGCAAATTAAGTACATAAATGTAGTTTGGAGTAAATAAATGCTAATACTGGGCACGCTTTTTTTGGATTTCCTGCATCATTCTCAGCACATAAGGGATTAAGTTCAATTCAATCTAATTTTGCCGTTGCATGATCATAAGACCATGGCATATTAATCCTAGTACCATATAATCAATCATAGGTTCAATGGTTTTCAATGGTGGTGTTAGGAGGATTTATTTAACTTATACATCAATGGTTTATACTAATATAAATGAAAGTGCAAGTGGTTGGATGTAGGTGTTTGAGCTCCCAACCATTTCAACATGTACTATCATGATCATTTCTTCAACAAACTATGATTTTGTTAGGTTAAGGTATTTTATTTGTTGTTCCACATATCGAATTAAGCCTCATCTCGACCTTTGAATAATCAAGTATAGAAACATTAAAATAAGTACATAATATTGGCAAATTAAGTACATAAATGCAGTTTTGGAGTACATAAATGTCAAGACTAAGTACTTTTTTTTCTAGATTTTTGCTATCACTATCGACACATAAGGGATTGAGTTCAATTCAACCTAATATAGCCATTACATGCTCATAAGACCATGCCGTATTAGTCCTAGGACCATATTATCATGATAGGTTCAATGATTTTTGATGGTGGTGTCAAGAGGATTCATTTAGCTCAACTGTCAATGATTTACACTACTATAAATGAAAGTGCAAGTGGTTAGATACAACTATTTGAGTTCCTAACCATTTCAACCCATATGATCACAATAATTTCTTCAACAAACTGTGATTTTGTCGCATTAAGGCATCTTATTTTTTGTTCGACGTATCAAATTTGGCCTCATCTGAGCCTTTAAAAAAGCAACTATAGAAACAAATATAATGAGTACACAACATTTGCAAATTTAATAAATAAATGCTATTTTGGAGTACCTAAATGCCAATTCTAAGTACTTTTCTAGGAATTTTTAGTACCATTCTTAGCACATATGAGATTGAGTTCAACTCAGCCTAATCTAGCCATTCCAAGATCATAAGACCATGGCATATTAGTCCTAGGACTCATATAATTATGATAAGTTCACTGATTTTTAATGGCGGTATCGGGTAGATTCATTTAACTTATGCATCAATGGTTTATACTACTATGAATGAGAGCACAAGTGGTTGGATATGGATGTTTGTATTCCCAACCATTGCAACACGCACTATAATAATCATGTCTTTGATAAACTATGATTTTATCACGTTAGGGAATCTTATATGTTGTTTCACGTATTGAATTGAGCCTCATCTTGGCCTTTGAAAAAGTAAGTACAAAATCATGTATAATAAGTACACAATATTGGCAAATTAAATACATAAATGCATTTTTGGAGTACATAAATGTTAATACTGGGTACCTTTTTTTGGATATTCGGTATCATTCTCTGCACATGAGGCGTTGAGTTCAATTCAACCTAATATGGCCATTGCATGATCAAAAGACCATGGCATATTAGTCCTAGGACTCATATAATCTTGATAGGTTCACTAGTTTTCGATGGTGGTATCGAGAGGATTTATTTGGCTCATGCATCAATGGTTTATACTACTATGAATGAGAGTGCCAGTGATTGGATATGAGTATTTGTGTTCCTAACCATTTCAACACATATTATCGCTGTCATTTCTTTAATGAAGTAAGATTTTGTATTAAGGTATTTGTGTTGTTCCGTGTATTGAATTGAGCCTCATCTTACACTTTGAAAAAATAAGTACAAAAATATGTATAATAAGTAGACAATATTTACAAATTAACTACAAAAATTTAGTTATGGAGTACGTAAATGCTAATGCTAGGTACTTTTTTATGGATTTCCAGTATTAATCACAACATATGAAGGATTAAGTTCCATTTGGCCCAATCTGGCCATTAGATGATCATAAGACCATGTCTTTTAGTCTTAAGACTGATACAGTCATGATAAGTTTACTAATTTTCGATGGTGGTGTCGGGAGGATTCATTTAGCTCATATATTAATGGTTTATACTATTATTAATGAGAGCATAAGTGGTTGGATATGAGAGTTTATATCCAATCATTTCAACACGTATTATCATGATTGTTTATTTAACAAACTACGATTTTGTCACATTAGGGTATCTTATGTGTTGTTCTATGTATCGAATTAAGCCTCATCTCGGCCTTTGAAAAAGCAAGTATAGAAACATGTATAATACGTATACAACATTGGCCAATTAAGTACACAAATGCAATTCTGAGAAGTGCATAAATGCTTGTATTGGGTACTTTGATGGGGATTTCTAGTGTCATTGTTAGCATATAAGAGATCAAGTTCAATTTGGCATAGTCTGGCTATTACAAGATCATAAGACCATAGCATATTAGTCTCAGGACTTATATAGTCATGACAGTTCACTCATTTTTGGTGGTGGTGTCGGGAGGATTCATTTGATTCATGTATCAATAGTTTATACTACTATGAACAAGAGTTCAAGTGGTTGGATATATGTGTTTGCAGTCCCAACCATTTCTACACATGCTATCATGTATCAAATTAAGCCTTATTTCAACTTTTGAAAAAGCAAGTACAAAAACATGCATAATAAGTATACAACATTAGCAAATTAAGTACATAAACGCTAATATTGGGAATTTATTTTTAGATTTATGGTATCATTCTTAGCATGTAAGGGATTGAATTCAATTCAATCTAATATGGCCATTGCATGATCATAAGACCTTAGCATATTAGTTTTAGGACCATATAATTATGATAGGTTCAATGGTTTTTGATGGTGGTGTTAGGAGGATTTATTTGGCTCATGTGTCAAAGATTTACATTGTTATGAATGAGTGCAAGTAGTTGGATATAGATGTTTGAGTTCCCAATCATTTCAAAATGCATTATTATAATAATTTCTTCAACAAACTATTATTTTATCACGTTAGGGTGTCTTATGTGTTGTTCCATGCATTGAATTGAGCCTTATCTTGGCCTATGAAAAGGCTAGTACAGAAACATGCATAATAAGTTCTCAACATTGGAAAATTAAACACATAAATGCTATTATGGAGTACATAAATGCCAATATTGGGTACTTTTCTTTGGATTTCCAGTATTATTCACAGCATATAAGAGATCAAGTTTAATTCAGTCTAATTTGGCCATTGCAAGATGATAAGACCGCAACATATTAATCTTTGGACTTATGTAGTTATGATAAGTTTATTGGTTTTTGATGGTGGTGTTGGGAGGATTCATATAGGTCACACATTAATGGTTTATACTACAATAAATGACAGCGCAAGAAATTAGATATAGGTGTTTATGTTCCCAACCATTTCAACATGCACTATCACAATCATTTATTCAACAAACTAGGATTTTACCACGTCAACGTATCTTATGTGTTGTTCCACATATTGAATGGAGCCTAATATTGGCCTTTGAAAAAGCAAGTACAGAAAATGTCTATAATACGCACACAACATTGGCAAATTAAGTACATAAATCAGATCTAGAGAACATAAATACTAATATTGGATACTTTTTTTTTTTGGATTTTCAGTATCATTCTCAACACATAAAGGATTGAGTTTAATTCAACCTAATTTGGCCATTGCATGATCAAAAGACCACGATGTATTAGTCCTAAGACCATATAGTTAATGATAAGTTCAATGGTTTTTGATAGTGGTGTCAAGAGGATTTATTTGATTCATGTATCAATAGTTTATACTAATATAAATGAGAGATCAAGTGGTTCGATGTGGGTGTTTGAGTTCCCAACCATTTTAACACATACTATTATAGTCATTTCTTCAATGAAGTATGATTTTTTCAGGTTAGGGTATCTTATGTATTGTTCCCTATATTGAATTACAACTCATCTTGGCCTTTGAAAAATCAAGTACAAAAATATGTGTAATAAGTACACAACATTGGCTAATTAAGTACACAAATGTAATTCTGGAGTACATGAATGCCAGTGCTGGGTATTATTTTTTGGATTTTCAATATCATTCTTAGTACATAAGGGATTGAGTTCAATTTGACCTAATATAGCCATTGCATGATCATAAGACCATGGTGGCATATTAGTCCTAGGCCTCTTATTGTCATGATAAGTTCACTAGTTTTCGATGATAGTGTTGGAAGGATTTGTTTGGCTCATATGTCAATAGTTTATATATGTTGTAACTTGGAACGATCAAACCTTAACTATGAATATAATAGTAAAGTAATTCAATGAAATTTGACAACAAGATTTAACATGATTTGGTAATGTGCCCAATCCACCAGATAAAGAAACAAATTTATTGATTTCAATAAAGGTAGCAAGTACAAACTTTTGTCCCAAAATATCATGTGAACACCTGACACCTTCGTTCGAAACTCTATCTTAAGAAACTATCTCAAAAATAGTTTAGAAACCCTTATATTATGTTTGTTACAATTTGTCCCGAAAGAAAGTGAGTATAAGTGCCACAAAATTAGAGTCCTAGGCCATGTGAACTCATGCTGTGGTATCGAGTGTGTACAAAACTACATATGTCCATATTGTGCTTAGAAAAATAGGTGCACCGTGCCCTGGCCCAGATAACTTGCATGAGGGCCCAACATTACAGTGACATGTGTCCAAGAACTCATGCCGTGGTGTGCAATTCTAGTCTACTCTGCACTTAGGCATAGCACTCTTCATGCCCAAGTGTAAGTCGCACATGCTTACCCTTTGTTTTGTCTAGTTGCGCGCTTTGGCACACGGTGTGCTGCTGACGCCCATTGGGGTATGCTCTAGTGCTCATTTTGCCCGCTTAACTCTATTTTGCTCCATTCCTTACATGTCTCATCAATTTAGCCCAAAATTTCAAAAACAAATCAACAATTCTCCACATTGACTTGAAATTCACCATATTTCTTCTTTGTCTTTGCCCCCAGAAAGGGCTTGTCGTCTAAGTTTGCAAATATTAATCAAATCTAAGCAATACTCGAATTTGATTATTAGAGTAGCCTTAGTCAACATGTCTGCCGAATTATCTTTAGTCCCAACTTTATCTACCAGAATAACAATTTGAGATACTATACCTTGGACAAAGCGATTCATTACATCAATGTGTTTTGTTCTCTCACGAAAAGCTTGATTCTTTGACAAGTGAATGACACTCTGACTATCACAAAATATTGAAGCAATCTCAAAATCCTTACCCATATCCTCAATCAGCCTCTTTAGCCAAATATCTTCCTTCAAGCCTTTAGCTAAAGCCATGTACTCGGCTTCTATTATGGACAATATAACTGATGACTGTAAAGTCGCCTTTCAGCTAACTATGCAACTGGAAACACAAAACACATACCTCATCATAGACCTTTTGCTATCCAAATGTCTAGCATAATTCGTATCCACATAGCTAATAATCCTAATAGTAGAATTTAATTAACTATACCCCAAGCATCTATCTGCAGAGCCTCTCAAATACCTCATTATCCATTTCACCGCCTACTAACAAGTCTTTCCTAGCTTATGCATGTACCTGCTCACAACACTGATTACATGTGAAATATCTGGCCTAGTGCAAACCATCGCGTACATCAAGCTATCGACTGCACTAGCATACATCACATTAGACATGTGATCTATCTCTTCCTTAGTAATCAGTGATAAATTTGATGAAAGCCTAAAATGAGTTACAAGTGGCGTACTTATTAACTTGGACTTATCCATCTCAAAATGCTCCAGTACTTTCTCAATGTAATGTTGTTGAGATAAGTATAATAATCCTACGTGTCTGTCCCTGATGATCTCCATGCTTAATATCTTCTTTGTACTGCCCAAATCCTTCATTTTAAATTCTTCACTCAATTGAGATTTTAAGATGTTGATCTCAGATATGTTTCTAGAGGCAATTCACATATCATCAACATACAACAGCAAGCATACAAGAAGGCTATTACTATATTTTTTATGATATACACAATAATCAAAATTGCATCTAGTAATTTCTATCTTGGTAATAAAAACATTAAACCTTTTACACTACTGCCAGGCAGATTGTTTCAAGCCATATAAAGACCTTTTCAAGAGACATGCTTGATTTTCTTTCCCAAAATAATGAATCCCTTTAGTTGGCTTTGTAGATTTGTTTCTCTAACCTACCAAGCAAAAACGTTGTTTTCATATCTCTCTGCTCAAGCTCTATATCAAATAGAGCAACCATAGCAGGTAAAACACAAATGAAAGTTTGTTTTACGATTAGGGAAAACACTACATGGAAGTCAACTTCCCCTCTCTAAGTAAAACCCTCAACAACCAATTATACCTTGTATCTAACATTCTCAACCCCAAGAATTCCTTTCCTCTTTTTGTAGATCTATTTGCAACCTACAATTTTCTACCCTTTAGGTACATTAACTAGCTCCCATATGCTATTCTTGTGTATCGAATCCATATCTTCACTTATAGTTGCTACTTATTTATTAGAATTTAGATGAAAAATTACCTCTTTGTATGAGACTAGATAATCTCTTACAAACTTCTCAGTTGAACTGAATGCATAAGCTACCAAATCTAAAAACGCAAATTGTTGTGGTGGTTTGATTTGCCTTCTATATTTATCGTGAGCAAAGCGATAGTTCTATAATGAATTATTGTTTCCATTTTGAAACTTGTAGAGTATTAAGTTCAAACTCCACTTTCTCCTTAATGCTTTGTTGACTACTTTCGGGTTCCATCCTTTTTATCATAGCAAACACATCAAATGTCACGTCTCCACTAATAATCATCCTAAAGTCTTTCTCATCATTACACCACAAACGATAACCTTTGACTCCATCTATATAGCATAGGAATATGCATTTCCTAGCCCTTAGCTTAAGCTTCCTATCACAAACATGAGCATAAGTTGAGCACCAAAATACTCTCAGATTTGAGTAATCAACAAAAAACCCGAACCAAAATTTCTATTAATGTCTTGCAGTCTCAAGCAGTCGATGGTGACCTATTCACCAAATAACAAGCAATGTTGATAGCTTTTGCCCAAAAGTCCTTGGACAATCCAACATTAATGAGCATGTATCTAGCTCTCTCAGAGATAGTCCTATTCATTCATTCTGCAACTCCATTCTACTATGGTATATAATAACTGTGCAATGCCTCATAATTCTTTCCTTATTTTAGAATTCCTAAAATTCCTTTATGTGGAACTCTAATCTGTTATTAGTCTTCAAGTGCTTGATTTCCTTCCTATTTGCTTCTCGATCAAAGTTTTCCATTATTTGAAGTTGACAAAAAATTCATCCTTATGATTCAGCATGTATACCCATACACTTTGTGAAAAGTCATCTATGAATGTCAATATGCACCTGGCACTTTTCTTTGAAGGACCATGAGAAGGACCCTAAAGATTTGAGTGAATGTAATCTAAAGTGTCCATGAATCGTAATGCTAAATTTCACCCTGTGTTGCTTGCCAAGCACACACTGCTTGTAGAAATACAGCTCTCCAAACTTCTCTCCACAAAGCAAGCCCCATTTGCTCAGTTCTAACATTCCTTTCTCACTCATATGTCTAAGCTGCATATGCCACAATCTCATAGTATCATTAATTGATGAAGAAACTACTACAGTACTAGAAATTGTGCTACCCTGTAATATGTAAAGGCCATTTCTTTTGTCTCCCTTTATGATAAGTAGTGCACCTTTAGAAACCTACAGAACTCTATCCCGAGCTTTGTACTTACAACTGCTTTTGTCCAGAGTACTTAGCAAAATAAGATTTTTCTTTAAATTTGGAATATGACACATATCTATTAAGGTCCTTACTATGCCATCGGGCATTCTGATACTCATTGAGCCAATTCTTGTAACCCTACAAGAAGCATCATTTCCCATAAGCACTGTACCACTATCGCATTTATGATTAGTGGTAAACCAATCTTCTCATGGGCATATATTGTAGGAGCAGCCACTATCCAAAATCCACTTAGAGCTTAGTAAACTTTTGATAATGTTGAGAATAAGCCTACTATCAAACTCATCCTCAACAATTCCTATGACATCATCCCTTTTTTGATTAAAAATTTCACCTGCATCTTTTGTCTTTCCTCATTCTAGATAATTTCATTTCTAGTGTCTCTTTCCACTATACCTAAAATACTTGTCATCATTTCTAGGCTGGGTTTGGGACTTCGATTAGTTTTTACTCTTTTCTCTTTCTCTCAATCTATTCTTCGCTATCAATCCTTCCCTATTTTGACCATCGCTACTGCCTAGGACATGTTGTCTCAACTTATTAGAATTTAATGACAACTTCACATCCTCCATTGAAATCATATCCCCTCCATACAATAAGGTAGTGACCAAGTGCTCAAAGGAATTAGGTAGTGAACACAAAAGAATTAACGCTTGATCTTCATTATCAATTTTGACATCTATGTTGGCAAGATCCAAAATCACCTTATTGAAAACTTCAATATGTTGAGTTATAGATGTACCTTTCTTCATCCTTAATGGGTGCAACTACTATTTTAGATATAGCCAATTTTTTAGAGACTTCGTCATATAAAGACTTTAGCTTTGACCTTAATCCTATTGGCATATGTTTTGTGGTGACCTCTCTTAGTACGTTATTTGCCAATAATAACACTAGAGTATCATAAGCCTTCATCTTAAACTCATTCTTTTCCTCATTTAGCATTTCTAGTTAGAAAACTGTGCCCTTTGATGCTCTCTGTAAACTTTATTGACATAGGATGGTGTGAACTTTTATTTTCCACAACCTAAAGTCATTATTCCTATCGAACTTCTCTACCTTGTACTTTGTTGCTAACATTTGATCAATTCTAGCACTTGATACCAATTTTTTGTAACTTGGAACGATAAAATCCTAACTATGAAAATAATAGTAAAGTAATTCAATAAAATTTGACAACAAGATTTAACGTGGTTTGGCCATATGCCTAATCCACCCGATAAATAAAAGAATTTATTGATTTCAATCAAGGTAGCAAGTACAAACTTTTGTCCCTCAAATCTCACGTGAACCCCTGACACCGTCGTTCTAAACTCTGTCTTAAGAAACTATCTCAAAAGCAGTCTAGAAACCTTCGTGTTATGTTTGTTTCAATTTATCCTGAAAGAAAACTACTATAAATAACATAAAACTAGAGTCTTAGGCCATGTGGGCTCACGTCACATTTTGGGGCATGTATGACTTGCGCCTCGGAGCATACAAAAATGCTTCTGCTCATATTATATTGAGAAAAATATGTGCGCCATGAACCCTAGCATGGACAACGCATGCCAAGGCACAACATTATAGTGACAGGGTGCAATTTGAGTCTACTCTATACTCAAGCGCAGCATTCCTTACGCCTGGGTGAACATTGCGCATGTTTACCCCCTATCTCACCTAGCTGCATGTCTCCTTCAGCACCTGCATGTGGCGTGCTGCCAGCACATGCCAGGGTGTGCTCTAGTGCCCACTTTGCCTACTTAACTCTATTTTGCTCCATTTCTTCCATGTCTTGTCAATTTAGCCCAAAATGTTAAGGTAAATCAACAATACTATTGTGAATGAAAGTGCAAGTAGTTAGATATGGGTGTTTATGTTTCCAACTATTTTAAAACATATTATCACAATCATTTCTTTAACAAACTATGATTTTGTCTCACATATCAGATTTAACCTCATCTTAGCTATTGAAAAAGCAAGTACAAAAATATGTATAATAAGTGCACAATATTGATAAATTAATTACATAAATGCAGTTCTAGAGTGCATAAATGCCAGTATTAGGTACTATTTTGTGGATTTTTGTATCATTGTCAATAGATAAGGGATTGAGTTCAATTCGAAGTAGTTTGGCCATCACATGATTATAAAACTATGGCATATTAGTCCTAGAACCATATAGTCATGATAGGTTCAATAGTTTTCAATGGTGAGGTCAGGAGGATTCATTTAACTCATGCACTAATGCTTTATACCACTATGAATGAGAGTACAAGTGGTTGGATATGGAAGTTTCTGTTCTCTAACATTTAAACACGTATTATTGTGATCATTTCTTTAACAAACTATGATTTTATTATGCTAGGGTATCTTATGTGTTATTCCATGTATTGAATTGAGCCTCATCTTAGTTTTTGAAAAAGCAAATATAAAAACATATGTTATAAGTACACAACATTAGCAAATTAAGTACATAAATGAAGTTCTAGAGAACATAAATGCTAATTCTAGATACCTATTTTTGGATTTTCGATATCATTCTTAGCACATAAGGGATTAAATCACGCATGAATAGTTTACATTAATATGAATGGGAGCGCTAATAGTTTGATATGCGTGCTTGAGTTCCTAACCATTTTAATACATACTAATATAATCGTTTTTTCAACAGACTATGATTTTGTCAGTTAGGATATCTTATGTGTTGTTCCACATATCGAATTACGCCTTATCTCAACATTTGAAAAGTTAAGTATTGAAATATATACAATAAGTACACAACATTAGCTAATTAAATACATAAATAAAATTCTAGAGTACATAAATGCTAGTGTTGGGTTTTTTTTAAGATTTTTGGTATCATTATTAGCATAAAAGGGATTGATTCAATTTAACCTAATCTGGCCATTGCATGATCATAAGACCATGGTGTATTAGTCCTCTAACCATAGAGTCAATGATAGGTTCAATGATTTTCGATGGAGGTGTTGGAGGATTCATTTGACTTATGTATCAATAGTTTATACTAATATGAATGGGAGCACTAGTGGTTGGATATGCATGCTTGAGATCCTAACCATTTCAACACATGCTAACACGATCTTTTCTTTAATAAACTATGATTTTTTCAGTTAGGATATCTTATGTGTTGTTCCATATATGGAATCGAGCCTCATCTCAGCCTTTGAAAAATCAAGTAATGAAACATGTACAATAAGTACACAACATTGGCTAATTAAGTACATAAATACTAATACTGGGTACTTTTTTTCAAATTTTTGGTATCATTATCAGCACAAAAGGGATTGAGTTCAATTTGACCTAATTTAGCCATTTCATAATCATAAGACCATGGCATATTAGTCCTCAAACCATATAGTTAATAATAAGCTCAATGGTTTTTGATGGTAGTGTCAAAGAATTCATTTGACTCATGTATCAATAATTTATACTAATATGAATAATAGCACAATTGATTAGATGTGGCTGTTTGAGTTCCCAACTATTTCAACATGTACTATCATGATCATTTCTTTAACAAACTATGATTCTATTTGTTAGGGTATCTTATGTGTTGTTTCACATATTAGATTAAGCCTTGTCGTAGCCTTCAAAAAATTAAGTACAAAAACATGTATAATAAGTACACAACATTAGCCAATTAAGTATGTAAATGCAATTATAGACTACATAAATGCCAAGACAGGGCACTTCTTTAGGGATTTTTGGTGTCATTCTCAGCACATAAGAGGTCGAGTTCAACTGGGCCTAATCTCACTATAGCAAAATCATAAGACTACTACATATTAGTACTATGACTCATATAGTCATGATAGGTTTGCTGGCTTTTTATTGTGGTGTTGAGAGGATTTATTTGACTGATGGATCAATAGTTTATACTACTATGAATAAGTGCAAAAGTAGTTAAATGTAGGTATTTGTTTTCCCAACCATTTCAACACATATAATCAAAATCATTTCTTCAACAAACTATGATTTTATCACATTAGGGTATCTTATGTGCTGTTCCACGTATCAAATTAAACCTCATCTCAGCCTTTGAAAAAGCAAGTACAAAAACATGTATAATAAGTACACAACATTGGCAAATTAAGTACATAAATGCAGTTCTAGAGTACACAAATGCCAATACTAGGTACTTTTTTTTTAGATTTTCGGTATCCTTCTCAACACAATTGATAGAGTTCAATTTGACCTAATCTGGCCATTGCACAATCATAAGATCATGGTGTATTAGTCCTAAGACTCATATTGTCATGATTGGTTCACTAGTTTTCAATTATGGTATCAGGAGGATTTATTTGGCTTATGCATTAATAATTTATATTATTATTAATGAGAGTGCAAGTGGTTGGATATAGGAGTTTATGTTCTCAATCATTTCAATAAGTGATATCACAATAATTTCTTTAACAAACAATGATTTTATCTTATTTGGGTGTCTTATGTGTTGTTTTGTGCATAATACATACACAATATTAGCAAATTAAATACATAAATGCTATTTTGGAGTACATAAATGCCATTACTAGGTATTTTTCTAGGGATTTCTGGTATTATTCTCAGCACATAAGAGATCAAGTTCAACGTGGCTTGATCTGGCCATAGCAAAATCATAAAACCATGACATATTAGCCTTATGACTCATATAGTCATGATAGGTTTGCTAGTTTTCGATGGTGGTGCCTGGGGGATTCATTTGACTCAAAGATTAATGGTTTATACTACTATGAATGATAGTGCAAGTGATTGGATATAGGTATTTTTGTTTTCAATTATTTCAACACATACTATCATAAGCATTTCTTCAACAAACTATCATTTTGTCACATTATGGAATCTTATGTGTTGTTCCATGTATTAAATTGAGCCTCATCTCAGTCTTTGAAAAAACAAGTACAAAAGCATGTATAATAAGTACACAATATTGGCAAATTAAGTACATAAATACTATTTTGGATTACATAAATGCCAATACTTGGTACTTTTTTTAGATTTCTAGTATCATTCTCAACACATAAGAGATTAAGTTTAATTCAACTTAATTTGGCCAGTACACGATCATAAGACCATGGTGTATTAGTTCTAGGACTTATATAACCATGATACATTATTGATTTTTGATAGTGATGTTAGGAAGATTTATTTGCCTAATGCATTATTAGTTTACACTACTATAAATGAGAGCACAAGTGTTTGGATATGGTAGTTTGTGTTTCCAACCATTTCTACATGTACTATCGCAATCATTTCTTTAAGAAACTATGATTTTATTGCATTAGGGTATCTTTTGTGTTGTTCCATGTACCAAATTGAGCCTCATCTCCTCATTTGAAAAACCAAGTACAGAAACACATACAATAAGTACAGAGCATTAGCAAATTAAGTATATAAATGCAATTTTGGAGTGCAAAAAGGCCAATATTGGGTGTTTTTTGTAGATTTCTGGAATTATTCTCAGCACATAAGGGATTGAGTGCAATTTAAACAAATTTGGCTAGTGCATGATCCTGAGACCATGGCGTATTAGTCATAGAACTCATATAGTCATGATAAGTTTAGCGATTTTTTATGATGGTGTCGAGATGATTCATTTAGCTCATACACTAATAGTTTGTATTACTATGAATGACTACGCAAGTGGTTGGATATAGGAGTTTAGGTTCCTAACCATTTCAACACATACTATCACAATCTTTTCTTCAACAAATAATGATTTTATCACATTAGAAAATCTTTTGTGTTGTTCCAAGTGTCAAATTGAGCCTTATCTCAGCCTGTGAAAAAAGAAGTTAAGAAACAAGTATAATAAGTAGCAACATTGGTAAATTAAGTGCATAAATGCAGTTCTAGAGTACATAAATGCCAATATTGGGTATCTTTTCACAAATTTCTAGTATTATTCTCAACAAATAAGGGATTATGTTCAATTCGATCTAATTTAGGCATTGCATGATCATAAGAGCATGGTATATTAGTCTTAGGACCATATAGTCGTGATATATTTAATAGTTTTTAAATGTGGTTATGAGAGGATTCATTTAGCTCATGTATCAATGGTTCATACTACTATAAATAAGAGTGCAAGTGGTTAGATATGGGTGCTTGAGTTGCTAACCATTTCAACATGTACTATCACTATCATTTCTTCAACAAACTATAATTTTATCACATTAGGGTATCTTATGTGTTACTCCACATATCGAATTAAGCCTCATCTCAGTTTTTGAAAAAGTAAGTACAAAAAAATGTATAATAAGTACACAATTTTGGTGAATTGGGTACATAAATACAGTTTTGGAGTACATAAATGTCAATATTGGGTTCTTTTTTTGGATTTTCGATACCATTCTCATCACATAAGGGATTGAGGTCAATTTAACCTAATCTAGCTATTGCATGATCATAAGACCACAGCGTATTAGTCCTAGGACCATATTGTCATGATAGGTTCAATAGTTTTCAATGATCGTCTCAGGAGAATTCATTTGGCTTATGCATTAATGCTTTACATTATTATGAATGGGAGCGTAAAGGGTTGATGTGGGTATTTGAGTTCTCTACCATTTCAACACTTACTATTACAATAATTTCTTCAATAAATTATGATTTTGTTGTGATTGTGTATCTTATGTATTGTTTCAAGTATTGAATTAAGCTTCATTTTGACCTTTGAAAAAGTAAATACAAAATTATGTATAATGAATACACAACATTGGCAAATTAAGTACATAAACACTATTTTGGATTATATAAATGCCAATACTAGGTACATTTTTGTGGATTTTTAGTGTCATTCTCAGCACATAAGGGATTTAGTTCAATTTATCCAATTTGGCTATTATATGCTCCTAAGACCATGGTGTATTTGTCATCGAACTCATATAGTCATGATACGTTAGCTGGTTTTCAATGGTGGTGTTAGGAGAATTCATTTGACTCACGCATTAATGGTTTATACTATCTTGATCATTTCTTTAACAAACTATGATTTTGTCTTGTTAAGAAATCTTTTATGTTGTTCCACATATCGAATTCAGCCTCATCTTAGCCTTTGAAAAAGTAAGTATAGAAATGAGTATAATAAGTTTATGCTAATACTGGGTACTTTTTTGTGAATTTCTAGTATCGTTCTCAACACGTAAGGGATTGCATTCAATTTGACCTAATATAGGCATTGCATGATCATAAGACTATGACACAATAGTCTTAGGACCATATAGTCTTGTCAGGTTTAATCGTTGTTGATGAAGGTGTGGAGAGGATTCATTTGACATGCATCAATGGTTCATACTACTATGAATGAGAGTGCAAGTGGTTGGATGTGAGTGTTTGAGTTTCGAACCATTTCAACACAAACTATCATAATTATTTCTCCAACAAACTATAATTTTGTCATGTTAAGTATCTTATGTGTTGTTCCACGTATTGAATTGAGCCTCATCTCATCTCTTGAAAAAGTAAGTACAAAAATATGTATAATAAGTACACAAATTTTGCAAATTAAGTACAGAAATGCAGTTTTGGAGTACATAAATGCTAATATTGGGTACGTTTTTTTTCTTGAAATTTTGATATCAATCTTAGCACATAAGAGACTGATGTCAATTTGACCTAATATGGCTATTGCATGATCATAACACCTTGGAATATTAGTCCTAGGACCATACAGTCATGATAGGTTCAGTAGTTTTCAATGATGGTATCGTAAGGATTTATTTGGCTCATGCATTAATGGTTCACACTACTATGAATAGGAGCACAAGTGGTTGGATGTGGTTGTTTAAGTTCACTACCATTTCCACACTTCCTATAATGATCATTTCTTCAATAAACTATAATTTTGTTGCTTTTGTGTATCTTATGTGTTATTTCTCATATCGAATTGAACCTCAGCTTGGCTTTTGAAAAAGTAAGTATAGAAACATGTTTAATAAGTACACAACATTTGCAAATTAAATACATAAATGCTATTCTAGAGTATAAAAGCTATTCTAGAGTATAAAAATGCTAACACTAGGTACGTTTTCATAGATTTTTGGTATAATTCTTTGTACATAAGGGATTGAGTGCAATTCGGCCTAATCTAGCCATTACATGATTTGAAGACCATAGTGTATAAGTTACAGGACTTATATAGTCGTGATAAATTATCTGGTTTTTGATAGTAGTGTGAAGATGATTCATTTGGCTCATGCATTAATGCTTTATACTACCGTAAATAAGAGCGCAAGTGGTTGGATTTGGGTGTTTGTATTCCCAACCATTTCAACACGTGCTATCATGATTATTTTTTCAACAAACTAAGATTTTGTCATGTTAAGATATTTCATGTGTTGTTCCATGTATTAAATTGAGCCTCATCTCAACCTTTGAAAAAATAAGTACAAAAATATATATAATATGTGCACAATATTGGCAAATTAAGTACATAAATGTAGTTCAAGAGTACATAAATGCTAATACTGGGTACTACTTTATAGATTTTTCATATCATTCTCAGCACATTAGGGATTTTCAGTATCATGTATGAATGGTTTCATATTACTATGAATGAAAGCACAAGTGATTGAATGTGGGTGTTTGTGTTCCAAACCATTTTAACATCTGCATATCTAAACCATTTCATGAAGAAAATATGATTTTATGATTTAGGTATGGTGTTATATGTAGTTTCACTAGTAATTTGAGGCAAATTAGGCATGCAACATTTAAGTCTAGTATCACTTTGATGAAGTATTAATGCTAAAGATAGGCTATTGTTCTTCTAAAATCAAGTATTCTATTGCAAAAGTGAAGTATTATTTTCATGAAATGAGGTATTGTATTACTAATATAAGGTATTATCTTTTTGATAAAAAAAAATTAAATTTGGACAATAGCTCCAATGTAAACCTTCCGAATTGCTAAAAAGGATATTCATTCATGATTCCTTTCACACTAAAATGATTGCACAATATATCCATATTTTACAAAGTATAGAACATAAATAATTATATAAAAATTCTCCGATTAAAATACAATATAGTACAAATACTTCAACTTAACATATCCTCCAAACAAGGACAAATTTAGCAACTATCACAAGCATGTGTACACGTTATATTTCTAATCCATCTTCTTTTAAGTCATTGTCTTCTTCGCATATGCTTTTTCCTAAATGAAGAGAAATAAAATCAATAAAGAAATTATTTTATAAGCAATGATAAATGGTAATGCAAGTTCAAATATACAATAAAATGGTAAACAAATTTGTCTTCATATCAATTTACACTAAATGATGGGAAAGTTACTTTTACTCAATAGAAGCACAAGCTTGCTTCCAAAGTATTGTATCATTTTGCAATGTGTTCAATCATCTTTTTCTAGACAGAAAATTTTTGTAAATCTGACTATGTAAATCTACAACACATAATTTATTATTATCAATCATTGCAAAACTCCAACAGCTACTAATTTGCAGATGGAGTAGAAGTATTGAATTATTAGAGTGGAAGTACTAAATTGCACTAGTCTGGTATTAATTAGTGAACTACTGAGTATGATAATATATAAATAAAGTATCTTATTAAGAAGAAACAACATATAACAATTATATACTAATCGAAACACATTGAAAGTATAATGAAGAATTGATGCAATACTAATATGAAAATATGAAGAAACTTACAAATAAATATAACAAAATTTTCTTTCCATGTCTTTCCACTTCATTTTTTCATATGACCTTCATATCAACAATCCCTCTTTTGAGCAAAATACATGATGGAATCATATTCAAAATGTCATTATCAATTTCCAAAATGACATACGTCTTCTTATGTGGAGTGAAATATTACAATTTATATAGTTTAGAACTAATTCTAAGCTATTTTTTCCCAATCTGATACAATAACTCTATTCAACTCAGACCTTCATAAATTGACAAAATATAGAGTTTGCCATTATACACACAACCTTTTAATACCTAAGTTTTAGCATCTTTGCCACCTGACGCCATTTTTATTAAGCTCAAATTCATGAAGTCTTGCCTTCTCTCACCTACTGTTATGTGATTACTAAACTCAATCTCAAAATAAAGTGGCAATAAATGGGTTAAGGATCTTTCAGCTGAACCAATTTGAGAATAGCCAAAAACAAAAAGAGAAAAAAATGATTTTATCTACTATTCATGGGAGAGAGCCATGGTGATAATAGGCCAAGAATCTTCTCGTTGAACTAATTTGAGAATGGCAAAGAACAAAAAAAAAGAAAAAGAAAAAAGGTATTACTTGTTGTTTGCAGAGGAAAGCCGATAAGAGAGAAGAAAGAATGAAGAGAGAGAAGCAACAATGTCAAATAAACAAAAGAAAAAGAAGAGAAAATAAGGTTTTAGGGGGCTTTTTTTGGTCAAAACAAATGTATGGGTAATCAACTCAAAAGATAAAATTAAATTGGGGAGTTGAAACTAAAAATAAAGTAGATGGGAATTGAACTCAAAAGTAAAAAATGAATTTAAATATTTATAAATAAGATGCCCTATATGGAATGGGGTATTCGAGGTGATTATGATCTCTCAAAACAAAATTGATTTGGGAATCATAATCAAACTGAAGAGGTTGAAAGCTGTTAATTGGATTGGGAAGGTGTTTGGGCTAATTCGATTAGGGTGGTTGAATGTTCTAACAGTGAAATCTCTTTAGGCTAAGATCTGTAACCACTGGCAAATGTTAAGCTAGTCGAGGTATTCTGATGCTCAAGTTAGTATTGGTCGAATAAGAAAATTGAGTAGTAGAGTAAGAGCGTATAGTGAAAATGGTATACCATGAGATTAGCTGGCAATGGGGGTATTTATAGCTTTCTCAAGGTGGATGATATGTCTAAGATGCCCCTATCAAGTGTATAGGGCTTTTGTCTTTGCATGGGAGCTGTAGGTCATCTCTCTTACCCGTACTATTTCAAGTGGCACCACCTAATGCTTTTTGGAACAAAATAGTACTCTAGAGGCGCTCCTCTTGATAGACATGGAGGCAAAGTGGGTACTGGGATAGCATGCACCATTCATGAGGAGGTATGCTACCTGTTAGGGTAATAAATACGGCAGAGATATGATTCGGTACTGGGATAAAGCTCTCTGGTTGACTATGGGTCAACTAAAGAAATAGTTGGAGAGAATAGGTAGTCTGAAGCCTCCCATTGGATATAGTTGAGAACATCTTACTTAACCTAGGGTTTATGGTTGAGTGGCTTAGCCCAGGTTATTGCATAGGTGAAAAAGAAATGGTCGACGGTCCAATTGGGTCTAGAAGTTCATTAGGCCTCAAATACAAAGTGAGCCTAAAAGCACACTCTAGAGTCGATAGCTGTTGGATTGGGCCTGCTAAGCTATCCCATATCATAAGTCTCTCCTACTCGTAGTCCTAATCGAGCTTGTCAATGAGAACGAGAAGAGAGTAGACACGTAGTTAATTGACGATTTTGGACATTTGACTAGGGTTTTTGAATTCTCAACTAGGGTTTGGTACATTTAATGCATTTATTACGTTAAACCATACAAAGTGCCAAATGCTAGTTGTGCAATTATTACTATTGGTTGAGTTTCCACATGTAAGTGCTTATAAATAGACGTGATGAAATTACTCATTTTAGACTTTTATTCAATTTGGTTTCGTTAAGTTTCGAATTCACATAGCCTTCTTTCTTTCCGTGCTTTTAGAGTTTCATTATGACACTGTAAGTTTTACCTTCCAGCATCAATTTTTCTTTAGTTATTTATTAAGTATGTTGAACACTTTGGATATTGAGGACACTAGGTTTTAGGGGGCATAACTCTATTGGAAGAATGGGAGAGAGAGCACATCTGATAGCTCGTCAAGCAATAGCTCAACCTCAAGTAGCTTATGTGATGAGTAGGCTATCTCTGGGGGCAAGGCTAGCCCAAGTGAGGTACCAGCATCGCGTGGTCGATTATTCACACATGAGCATTACAGTGAGATTATTTCAAAGATTACCCTAGCCGATCTAGTATGTATTAGGGAGCTTTATTATGTCCTTACTGTGTATGAACTCTTAGCTCCCAGTCCATGGGATAGGATGTATCAACCTTCAAAGAGATGTATTACCATTTTCAAGGAGAGGTTTAGATGTAGGCTTAGGTTTCCCTTTGCGCCAGTTGTGATCGACCTTCTAGGTAGTTTAGAGGTCAGCATAATGTAGCTCCTATCAAATTGCTTTTTGACTATATACGATTTTATGGCGTTAATGCATCAATTCAACAAACCAATTTCTTTCACCAACTTCTCCAATCTTTTCCACCTCCCTATGTCTTGAAAGTCGAGTAGCACTAAGGAATCCAGGTCTATTACCTCACAACACGGTCACATTGAAAAATTTTAGTACCTTGTCCTTCTCCTATGGCCAAGAGTGGAAGAAATATTTTCTTTATATTTGAGGGCTCGAGGGGTTTAATATATCGAGGGGGCACATTAAGATACCGAGAAATCTGACCCCTAGTTGGCCAAACTCCTTTATTCAGGATCTAGTCGAATTTGGCCAAGTTGAGGCCTTAATTTTAATTGAGGAGAGGTGCTTGATGTTGGTTTGCTTATCACCGATCAAGTTGAACTTGCTGACGGGTGATCAACTAGGTAGTTCTCTGTCGATTGTTATGATTATGTTCTATGTATCTTTCTGCTTGAGTTTAATTATTTTTATTTTACACTATATTGGCATATTGAGAAAAGATAATCTGCAAAGCAAGGTAAGAGGTGATGGCCGTGCTTAGAGAAATGAGGAGCACTGCGAGGCAACGATTGCTCGTCGCAACTCCAGTACCCTCAATCGCCCTCTTTCTCTACACCCCATGCTATGGAATCAACCCTCAGGCCATCTTTTGCTGGACCAGTAGTGGCAATAGGCAACAGCCTTATCGATTGGAGCAAAAGGACAGTGGCCGAATAGGGAGGTCCAACTCTTGAAAGGCCAATGGGCAACAAGAGTAAAGAGAAAGCTCCCACTAGCCATGACTTGTTCAGAAAGTGCAGCGATGGGGTGTTGTTTCAACTGCCTGAGTTGTCATCACTTAGGTTCGGGATGGAGCAAAATATGGCCATCTACAATGCAACTTCACTAATAGCATTACGATTGACTGAGGCTATAACGCTTAAATGCATGGTGGCTGGGCTCTTCATGTCTGACCAAAGGAAATTCATAGACCTGAGCTAGGTTGGTGCGCTCAGGCTCTAGTGTACCATTGTAACATGGTAAGTGTATGGTTGATTTAATTTTCTTGTTGAGCGATTTCGTCTTTTGCTCAATCATTCTTTTCTTACAAATAACTTTTCCTTTCAGGTGAGCCAGCTTAGCTATCACTTCTACTGGAGGTTAGAGTTAGCTCTGGCCAATCAGGAGCAGCTGTAGGAGGGAAAGGATATGGACATCCTAAAAGCACAACTTGAATCATCCCAGCTTAGGGTCGACCAACATAATAAAGAGGTTGTAGACTTTTGTGAATAGCTTAACACAAAGGATCAGTAGCTGGTCATAGCCATCCATGAGAAAAGCAAAATGGATAAGCTGTATCGACTAGATGCACAGTAGAGCTACGAGTTTGGTCAGATAATGTGGCACAATGCTATGTTGCGGAGGCCCGAGCAGAATTTTTCAGGAAGCTTCACTAGTACGAAGGGAGATGGTGCAGCAGTTCATGGTTTGCTAAGCCTTCCAAGATGCGAGTATAGTCTTTTCACTTGACGATGTAAGGATTGCATTTGTTAAAGCTATCAAGTAGCTTGAGTACTTGGGCTATGCTTTCCTGATAGAAGATAAGGATCATATCAGCCCTATCCTAAACGAGCAATTATAGCCCTACCCTGAGCCCGAGGACACCGCTGTTGAAGGGGGTGTTGCAGGAAATATTTCGATCGAGTCCATGAACCCTACTTAATAGAGGTAGGTGGAGGTGTTGAGGAGGCTCGCTATCGTGGCGAAGGAGTTTGAATTCGCCAATGATTTTGCTTTAAGATACAGGACGGCATGGTTAGCACTGGTGAATATCTACTACACCCCATAAAGTTTATGGTCAATAAGGTGGGGCTTGATGAAGTTATCGAAGAAGGTGCTTAAGCAGCTTAGGAGGATGCAATGTCAAGTAATAACTGAAGTTCTTCCCTCCAAAGATTGTGGTCACCTAGTATGGGCAATGTTGCACTTTTGTAATCTTTTTCTTTTTCTTTTTTTTGATGTTTGTACTTCAAGTTTGTAATTAACAACTTTGTTCAGTGAAATACAATAGCTATCTTCATCGATGTGTAGTTGATTCTTTTTGCACTTTTCTTTGCTTTAGCCTAATGGTTTTGTCGAATATAGATGGTTTACAACCAAATTTATTGACATAAAAACCCCATAACAAAGTTTTAGGTCAATTGCAGATGTTACTTTTATGGAGAAGTATGTGCTTTCATTGAAATAGATTTTTGTGTTTGACGCTTTGTTATCAGATTACCTTCAACTTCATGGTCGAACTCTATGATCATCGTTTAGATTAATTTAGCTATTTCAATTGAGGTCTTGCTTGATTAGGTGGTCGGGATGTGGCTTACCATTTTTGGCAAAATATTATGACTTGACTTAGCCTAGTTGATTATAATCGAACATGGATACTAAAAGATCTTTAATAATTAGTGCGAAGCTGTTAACTAGGTCAACTATAGGGTTGACCATTATTTTTGTCTATAAAACTTTAATTCCTTTATTAGGTAGCTGCGAGCTGCTTTGTCAGTCAACTATGGGGTCGACTCAAAATGTCAGGCTTAGGAGCATTTATTTGGTAGCTTGAAGCTGCTTATTAGGTCGACTATGAGGTTGACTTGAAAGATGGAAGTGTTTGTGATTGTACCATTACAAATGAATGATAATAGTGTTGCTAAAACTTTATTTATATCAAACAATATAAAGATTGTTACAAAGCATTTTCATACATAGAATTTTTCAAGTTGATGGCATTTTACAGGTGAGAAAGCTTGTCCCCATCGATGTTGGCTAGTCGATATGCATTGTACTTTGACACCTTGACAACAACATAAGGCCCCTCCCATTTTGGGTCAAATTTACCGACATTCTTAGATATTTCCACCTTCTTGAGAACTACGTCTCCGACCTTAAAATGATATAGCTAGATCTCTTTATTATAGTTCTCTGTCATCTTTGATCTATAATATTACATGTTGTTATAGGCTTCTTGCCTCCGCTCATCGATTATCTCCAGGACAAGTTTTCTTTTGGATATATTTCTGATAAGGTTGAAGTGAATCACTCGAGCTATGTGTTGTATGAGTTTAAAGGGGATGACTACTTCATAATCATAAACCAGACTGTTAGGGCTATGACCTCTAGCTATACAGGGAGTGGTCCTGTAGCTCATAACACCACTAGGAGGTCATCTACCCAGCTCAACCTGGTCCCATGTATCTTGAATTTTAGATGGTTGAGGATTATTCTCTTTGTTACCTTTGTCTAGCCATTAGATTGAGGGTTCCCTACTGAGGTAAAGCATTGGGTGATCCCCAAAGCTTCGCACCAACTTCGAGTGTTTTTGCTTTGAAACTATATCCCATTATCTAAAATGAGGATCTTAGGGAAACTAAAATAGCAGATAATATTTTTTCAGATAAAACTTTTGATGACCACATCAATTATTTTTAGAACATCTTCGACCTTGACCCATTTGGTAAAATACTTGATTGCCATAATTATGAACTTTCTCTACGTCTTTGGAAATAATCCCAGAATATCAATCCCTTACTAGTCGAATGGCCAAGCAACCTAAACATTAACCATAGGCGTAGTGGGCTGGTGTGAGAAGTTCGAGTGGACATGGTAGGATAGACATTTTCGAGCAAATTCAATAATATTTTTCAGTAGAGTGGGCTAAAAGTATTTATATTTGACGATCTTATGAGCAAAGGATCTTTTTCCTAAATGGTTCTTGCACATATCTACATGAATATCTTGTAGGACTTCGTGAGCTTGGTCGGGATCTAGGCACCTCAGTAGTGGTCCGGAGATTGACCTTTTATAGAGTTGGCCATGTTCATTGAGTGCAAACTTAGCAGCTTATCCTTGAAGGCAATGTGCCTCATTTTTGTCTTCAAGAACTATGTCATGACTCAAATAGAGCTTTATTAGATTTTGCCATGAAGAAGTGGCTCTTCGATGCTCCCCACAAAATTCTCCTCGAGGGTGCTTATTGATAGTTAGTCAATGACCAAAAATGTTATTATTCTATCTTTTGTACCTCTAGTCAAGTCGGCAAATTTGGATAGGGTATTTACTCGCTTATTCTCTGTTCGAGGTATCTAGCTAAGAGTGAACTTTTTGAATAACTACTGAAATCTTTTGACCTCTGCCAGATACAAGCTTATTGTTGAGTCCTTAGCTTTAAAATTTCCTTCGACTTGTTCCTCAACCAATTGGGAGTTTATGATTGCTGCCAGGTGCTCAACCCCTCAGTCGAGTACTATCCTTATTCTAACTAGGAGGGCCTAATACTTAGCCTTGTTGTTGGTGACTGTGTAATCATACTTGATTGTGAAGTCATATTTTTCTGCTTATGGGGAATCGAGAGCCGCTCTTGCATTACCTCCTGATGTGGTCGATGATCGACATGCAAAGTCCAAGCAAGAGGGCTTTCATAACTCTTTTTGGGGAGATGGACCTACTCAACAATGAAGTTGACCAAAACCTATGCTTCGATTGCTATTTTAGGTTGAAAAGTGATGTCGAACTCTCCTAACTCAATGGCCCACTTTGTTAGCCTCCCCAATGTGTCTAACTTTGAGAGTACTTGCTTCAACGACTGGTTTGTTAGTATTATCATTGCATGTGATTGAAAGTATGATCACAGCTTTTGAGCTAGGGTAAACTTCTCGATCTTCAAATAGTTATGTTCTGGCCCTTGTAGCACCTTACTACAATAATAGACTAGTTGATAGTTTTTATCTTTGGTTGAAACCAAAAATGAGTTGATCGAGGCTTTCGAAATAGCTAAATAAATATGCAGTACCTCTTCGAGTTTTGGCTTGGCGAGCATAGGGGTGAGGATAAGTATTACTTTAATTCAACCAGAGCCTAATCACACTATTCATTTCATTGGAAACCTAACTTCTTAGCATTTCTAAGAATCTTGAAGAAAGGTAGGCTCTTGTTAGTCAATCGGATGATGAACTTCTAAGGGCTATAATCCTCTGACCAAGCGTTGTACATCTCTGACTGTTCAAAGTGGTGCAATGTCTGACACAGCCTAAATATTTTGTGGATTGGCCTCAATGCCCCTTTGATTGACCATATAACCCAAGAATTTATCTCTTCGAACTCTAAACGTACACTTATTTCGATTTAACTTCATGCCAAATGCTCGTAATATGGCAAAGGTATAGTTGAGGTTGAGCAGATGGTCCTTAGCCTTCTCTATTTTAACAATTATGTTATCGACATAAGCCTACACAAACTTGCCAATCTCATTCTTGAATATAAATTTGACCAGTCTCTGGTGGGTTTCTCTTGCATTTTTTAGCCTAAAGAGCATTATCAAAAAGTAGTAAATTCTATTGGGGACTACAAAAGAGGCCTTGTCCCTATTCTCGAAAGCCATAAATATCTAGTGATATCCTTGGAAAGCATCCATCATACTTAATAGTTCACATCTAGCCGTAGAATCTACTAATAAATCTATACGAGGTAGAGGACAAGGATCCTTAGGGCAAGTTTTATTTAAATTAGTGAAATTATTTTACATGCACCATTTTTCTTACTCGTGGGGATGTGTGCAACATTACAAAGTCAAGATGGGTATTGAATTTCTATAATATAACATGCATCTAAGAGTTTGTTAGCTTTCTCCTCAATGATCTAGCACCTCTTGGCATTGAATGTTTTTATCTTCGGCTTGACGAGTTTGTACGAGGGGTCCATATTGAGATGGTTGATGATTACACTGAGGTTGATTCCTAGGAGGTTGGATGCCTTCCAAGCAAAGACATCGATGTTTTTCTATAGAAAATTGACTATGAGATACTTCATGTAGTGTCCCATATCTATTCCAATCTTGGTGGTCTTATTGGGGTTCCTAGGCTCTTGCTCAACTATTTTGAACTCCCCGATAGGCTCCACTTTGGTGTCCTCTAACTTTCTTTTCTTATTGCTTGGCCTTTCTTGAGTTTTGCTATGAGGGCATCCTCCGAGGTCTTCAGTTGCAGTCGCGTTTTTTGCTCGTTCAACTCGACCAAAATGTGTAACATCGCCAGACTTTCTTAATGTTGCACTGTAGCTCTTCTGTACCTGTCGGAGTCGGGAACTTGATTTTCATTTGATAAGTTGAGATAATGGCCCAAAAATTATTAAGAGCTAGTCAACCAATTATAATATTGTAAACAAATGGGTGTTAACAACTAGATAGTTTATCATGAGTGTTCTCTTGTGGGGTGCCTCCCTGAATGATGTAAAGAGGTTGATAGAGTCTTCTGGTATGATTTCCAACCCTCCAAATCTGACTAGAGTTGTGTGCACAGGATCAAATTTTAGCTGGCCTAGGTTTATCCTTTCAGTGTTGAGAGGAAAAATAATGTTAGCAGAACTGCCATTATTAACCAAAACTTTTCTTACTTCAAAGTTGGTGATCTTGATGAAGGCCACCATGGGATAATCAGCTTTCTAGTAGATGCTTTTTCCCTCAAGGTAGGTGCGGTAATCTTCAGTGAAAGAGAAGGACTCTGTACTGGTGGACAAATGGAACATTATTTTGACTATTGAGGCTTTGGTCGATTCTAGCCTTCTTTACATTTGTCTTCTCGCCGATTTTAAGTCCCTCCCAATGGGACCTTCTACAATCATGTCAATCACTCCTCAAATAGGTGGGCAATTATCTTAGACAGGTTTCTTTCCTTTGTCGTCCCTCCTCGAGCTAACTGACCTTTTTCTATGTGGAGTTTGGTTAGTGTTGCCTCTTTCTGTTCGAATGCCATCAACAACATATTACTTAAGATGACCTTATCTGATTAGCCTCTTAATTTCATCATGGACATTGAAGAAATCTTCTATGTTATGACCCTTTTGCTTGTGAAAGTAGCAATATTCCTTTGATTTTTTCATTAACTCAGTTTTGATGAGCTTTCTTGGTTTCTTAAAGAGGTTGTCAAACTGCATTGCGAACAACACCTCCTTCCTTGTGAGGTTGAGCGGCGTGTAATCATGGAAGCATTTGATTGGAGATCGATGACCCTCTCTCTATTGCCAGTCATCTTTCTCTTTGCTTTTCTTTTTCTCAACCTTAGGGTTGCCAAATTTTAATCTATTTATCTCCTCCTGGGTTATATATCTCTCTGCCAGGTTGAGCAGCTCTTCCATCGACTGTAGGCATTCCCACACCAAAGAATTGGCACACTTATTATGTTTGAGTCCCAGGAAAAGGACATCGATTAGGAACTCAATCCTGGGGTTGTCAATCTTCAATAACTCGATGTTGAATTTGGTACAGAAGTCACAGAGTAGCTCCCTCTCATTTTACTTCACAGTATAGAGATGGGTGTGAGGGAGCTTCACTTTTTGTCAGTTGGAGAGTTGATGCAAGAACTTATCCCATAGCAGCTCATAGGAGTGTATCGATGCCAACTCAAGTTTGACGAACTAATCGAGTACAATGCCCTAAAATATAGTAACTGGCATCTTTATGTGTATGTATTCGTTACGTCTATGCAGTTATATCATGTGTTTGAATTGCATGAGGTGCTCATTAGGATCGATTGAGCCATCATATCACGAGAGTTTGATCAGAACCTTTGCGTTGACGGTAATGCATTCGTCGATTATCTTCTAGATTAATGGTGACCCTTTTTCACGATGAAACCTTTAGGGGTCATCAGTGTTGGGAATCCTTTCCATGTTTCTCTTCAATATCTCATTGAGGCATCTATTCAACTTTTGAACTTGATGAGAAATTTGTTCCACTCCTCTCAATTTGTCTAGTCATGTTTCGATCGAATTGGGGCCTTGCACACTCGGCCCTATTGCGCTGCCAGGCTCAAATATGCTAAGCTACATAATCTGCTAATTCACTAATCTCTTCAAATGGGTCTAGTCTTAAATGTTCGACCTTATCGTGTTGTAGGGCTCGATTAGGTTGAACGTAATGGTCTATAGAATCAGCGATGTCTTCCCGTGGCTTCGATTGATACCTTTCTCCATGGAGACAGTTGGGCCTGGCTTCTCGTCTAGTTAGCAGCTGCCTAGACTCTGGATGACCGCAATTATCCCTAAGGGACCTCTCTTTTGGTGGTGGTGGTTGCAAGGTTGTGTTAGCAGCTGGAACAAGCACAGTTGTGTGCCAATTCAGTGCGGTAGAAAGCTGAACAAAGATCTGGACAGAAATTTGCTCACTAATTAGCAACATTAGCTAGGGCATGATCAAGGTGACAACTTGTTCCGATAGGGTGCTAGGTCCTAAGACTTGTGGTTCTTGCTGAAGCTGAAGGGGAGGAGGAGACACTGTTATTCTATTTTCCTCCCTCTTAGATACAGCTCGCTTGGTGTTCACCATTCTTCCGGTTGCAATCTCATGGTTTATCATAGATGGCGATAAAAATGATGAGGTTGAAAACTATTTTATTGGATTGGGTAGGTGTTTGGGCTAATTCATTCAGGGTGGTCAAATGATCCAATAGTGAAATCTCCTTGGACTGAGATCTACAACCATTAGCAAACATCAGCTAGTCGAAGTGCCCTAGCCGAGATGCCCTTGGCTAGGGCATTTCGACATTCAAATTTGTACTAGTTGAGTAAGGAAATTGAATAGTAGAGTAAGAGCGTGTAGTGAAAATGACATACCTTGAGAGTGGTTGACAATAGGTTATTTGTAGCTTTCTCCAAGTAGATGATATGTCTAAAATGCACCTATCAAGTATAAAGGGCTTTTGGCTTTGCATGGGGGCTGTAGGTCATCTCTCCTACTTGTACTATTCTAGGTGGCATGGTTGGAGGGAATGGGTAGTCTGAAGCCTCCTGTTGGATACAGTCGAGAACACCTTACTTGACATGGGGTTTATGGTCAAGCGGCTTGGCCTAGGTTACTGATAGGTGAAAAGGTGATGGTCAACGATTTAATTGGGTCTGGAAGCGTAGTTAGGTCTAAGACGCAAAGTGAGCCTAAAAATGTACTCTGAAGTCGATAGCTATTAGGTTAGGCTTGTTGGACTATCCCATATCACAAACATTTTCTTTTTGTTTTATCTATTTTTTCGCTTTTCTAAATATCTAAATTCTTGTTGGATTATATGATCATTGATTGATGTAATTTTTCGCACGACCTCATGGGTCCGATCTTGTCTGGATGGAGTTAAGTTGTCAGAACCATTGTGGGAGGACAGGTCTCCACCACTTGCACAATTATTTGCTGTAATAATGCATTCAACGACACAATTCCTAGAGCCTTTATTTTAGGTATATTTCTTTTTTTTTAATTTTTTTAATAGGTTATTTTAGGGATATTTCATCTCTCGTCTTAATTGTACATAATATAGGACGAGATAAAAAATCGAGACATTAACTTGAACAAACCATCCAATCCGATCCAATCCCATTTCTACATTCAAATACTGCTGAAACAATAAATTTGTCAAGAATTAATAGCCCAAACAACTGATCATCACCCTCATTAGCCTTCTCCGTCCATCCATGGCTGCCAAAGATCACACAAGCCTGCACATAGTAATGTTCCCATGGCTAGCCTTCGGACATATAATCCCATACTTCGACCTTTCCAAACTAATAGCCCAAAAGGGCCACAGAATCTCATTCGTTTCAACCCCAAGAAACATAGATCGCCTCCCAAAATTGCCTCCACATTTGACTTCTTCCATTACTTTAGTCAAAATACCACTCCCAAAACTTGCTGAGCTCCCAGAAAATGCAGAAGCAACCATTGATATCCGTGACGGACAAACTGACCATCTCAAGAAAGCCTTCGATGGCCTGGAAACTGGGCTGACTCGTTTCTTGGAGGAGTTGGCTCCTGACTGGATCATCTACGATTTCGCTCCACACTGGCTGCCTCCTATCACGGCCCGGCTTGGTATTCCCGGGGCATTCTTCTGGATTATAAATGCCTGGTTTTTAGCTTTCTTTGGACCAGCCAATGCCATGATCAGCGGCTCAGATTATCGCACTAAGCCCGAAGACTTTATGGTCCCGCCAAAATGGGTCAAGTTCGAGACTAAAGCGGCATATCGGCGCTTTGAAGCTAATTTAATAGTTGGGTTGAGTCAGAAGAATGACTCGGGATCTTCGGATGTTCACCGTGTAGGTAAAGTTGTAATAGGGTCTGAAGCAATTCTATTGAGACACTGCTATGAATTTGAACCAGAATGGTTGGCTGTACTTGAAGAGCTTCACCGTAGGCCAGTTATTCCACTTGGGTTAATGCCACCTAGAGTGCAAGATCATGATACTAATAAAGATGATGATCATGATGAAAGTTGGGCTTCCATCAGAAGCTGGCTTGACGGTCAGAACAAAGGGTCAGTGATCTACGTAGCACTTGGAAGTGAGGTGACACTGAGTCAAGATCAGCTCAATGAGTTGGCTCATGGACTCGAGTTATCTGGGGTTCCTTTCTTTTGGGTTCTAAGGAAGCCATCCGGGTCCGCTGATTCTGAGCCGGTGGAGCTTCCGGGTAGGTATGTGGAGAGAGTGAGCGGTCGAGGGATTGTGTGGAGGAGTTGGGCGCCTCAGCTGAAGTTACTGAGTCATGAATCAGTGGGCGGATTCTTGACCCATTGTGGATGGAGTTCTATTGTGGAGGGAATAATGTTTGGTCACCCATTGATAACACTGCCCTTTTTAGTAGACCAAGGCATGAATTCTAGAGTTGTTGCTGAAAAGCAAATAGGGATGGAAATTCCAAGAAATGAGGAAGATGGCTCGTACACAAGGAACTCGGTGGCCGACTCAGTTAAACTGGTGATGCTTGAAAATGATGGAAAGAAATTCAGGGAGAGAGCTAAAGAAATGTCTGTGATATTTGGTGATAAAGAATTGCATAGCAGATACATAGACAATTTAGTTGAGTTCCTGGAAAATCATAAAAGCATGTCAAGGAAATCAACTGCATAGTTGATTACATTGCTAGCTGTGTACATGTTGCATGCATATTATATTATATTTTCATAAGTTGGAAAGACCATAGGACGTGTCCGATGAATAAGGTGCTTTTTATGTATTACATTTCTCAATATGCATCTTCCAAATGTGGTGAAATGAATCCCAAGTTAAGGTTTTTCAGACGTTAGGAGTTGCCAGCAAAAGTTGTGGGCTAAAAGAAAAATCTAAAATTCTGAAAAACAGATTCTCCCACTCCACCTGAATTATGTATTTTCTAGTTCTTGTATACACAATCTAGACACAAACCCGCATGCGTACACAAAAAAACAGCTCGTGGCCGTATCTCTCGGATTCAAGCCTCTGATTGGCTGCCTCCCGTCTTAATTAATGGGCATTGCGATGGGAAAATGTGTTGGAAAACAGTTGACCATTTTCGCTTGCAAGAGGTCAGTGTTGACGTGTTTGGATAGCAGAAATCACGAATAAGAGCGGGGAAACGATTGAGACGGGAGGAAATCGTTTCCGATGTGGGGAGACAGCAGAATGGAAAATCTATCTGAATGTTTGGATATGTTTCACGGATCAAAGCATTTCCATACATTACACACGCCTTCTGCCCTCAACATAGAAATTAACGAATTCTCTGTCGCGCCTCTTAAACGCTAATTCTTGTACCAAAAACATGCCCTCATGGTTTTTACATTCTTTTTTCTTATTACGTACGCATATTGATTCAAAATTTTCTCTACAGTCAAATAAAAAAAACAATTGATTTGAATAATAAAAAATGTCCCCTAAAATATAATTAAACATATAAATACATTCCAAAATATTTTTTACTTTTTCATTTTTCTTTCCAAACATAAACAAAAACACATCATTTTTCCAATTCCACTATAACATTCTCTAATCTCATTTACAAAATTCATTTGTTCAAGACGTACAAATCAAAACACCACAAAGTATAACCAAATATTTCCTACGGTCCAAAATTTGAGATGTGACCCAGGTTCCACCCTAATCCAATTTGAATATATTCTTGAGCCATTATTTATTACCAACTGAAATTATATTATGGTATGAATCAAACTCAGTTAAAATTTTATTATGGTATAAATTAAACTGACCTAATAATGAAATTTTAAATTGGATTGGCCTATGACTTTGGATAAAAATATCAAGATTGTTTATAAAATTGGGTCTGTGACTTACGTATTATCGAAGATTATTTACAAAATTGAGCCTACCAAATTAAGAATCACAATCAGTGGAAAATTTCTAGGTAAAGGTTTTAAATTATTAAGAAATTGGGCTTCCCAAGTTAGGCTTTCTTAATTCATTTTTCTAAGGCATTTTCTAAACATCCTAATTCATTTCCCAAGACTTCACTCAAAACACCAATAAGTATTATTAAAATATCTCTATTTTCATTTCTCAATACAACATAATTTTTATTTGTATTATTAGATCATATATATGCATCAACGCGTATGCCAACAGTGGCACCACACGTGGTGCTATTATTATTATTTACTTAAAATGTGTCAAAAACGATGTGGCTTGGTGTTGCGGTTGCTTTGAGTGCTTGTCCTTTCTGCATTTTTGGTTGGACGTGATTTTGTCTTTGATTGTTAGAAATGGGTCGCACATATAGAAGTGGCTTGTTTTTAATTTTTTTGGGGGCTGAAGTGAGAACAAAATTGGTTAGCCTATTCTTTCTTTTGTTTTTTTTTTTCTTCCTCTGATACTTCGAAACGATATTGTTTCAATTGTTTTCTTTTTTTATGTATATATTTTTCGTGGGCTTTTAGGGATTTGGTTGTAAAATTATCATCTTACCCCTTGCATGCGGCCTCAAGGCCTACCTAACATCCCTAGGCAAATCCATTCATTAGTATTTAGGTTTAGATTGTGGCGAAAGAAAGTCGACTCGGGAAACATCTACAAGTTACGTTGTCAGGAGTTTTGAGTTTTGAGTTTTGAGTTTTGAGGTAAGTAGTTTTGGGTTTTTTCTTATTATAATTAAGACAAATTTTAATTATGTATAATTTTTATTTTACAATGACTCGCTCATTTTCTGAACTTTTATGTGTTGTGCGGTGCCTATTTTTTATCTTTGATTGGCGATTAGTTCAAGGTTATGTTACTCTGGATCCAATGTTAGCATAACATAACCATATCTTATAAAACGCTTCCGTAATCGAACATGCATGACTTTCTTGCACCAGCTACAAATCCATATATTGAACTCACAAACTGTTTAAGAACATGGAGTATTAACCATTTTAGTTGTAATGTACCTTCTTTCTTAAAAATCACAGCTATTTTAAAATGTATACAACATGAATCAACATTTTAATGTTGATTTTTCTGTTCTCACAAAAATTAAATAGAGGTGGCAATTGGAGCAGGTCGGATGAGGTTGAGTTAGTGATATGGGATAGCCCAACAGGTCCAACAGGCCCCTTTTACAAGTAATACAGCCCACGAGATCCAATGTTAAATGATATAATTCAGCAGGCCCAACAGTCCCAAGATCAGAGGATTCAACCCACTAAGTCCTGAGGCAAGTCACTTTGGTCGACCCGTATCGACCTCATATAAGAAGTCCCGTAGTCGACCCGTATCGACCTGAGGGTAACTTCCACAGTCTAGTGACGATAGCCCAGTGGCGAAATTGGACTGGTCGACTAGTATCGACCCTATATGGTAAGCCGCACGGTCGACCCGTATCGACCTGGAGGCCGTTCACGAACCTACATCTAATTTGGTCGACTTGGATCGACCACCGGTCGCAGAGGGGACAAGTTGAACCTTTACGCAACGATTATGCGTGGCGGCAGATGTGACTACTGCATACGGATGTAATCGCTGCCACCAACCCTGACAACTCTGCCAACAACTCTGGTAGAGGCGAGCTCCCACTACTGGTCCTGCCCAGGAAAATAGGAGATCGCGCAACGTGGCTCAGCCCTGAGATCTGGGCAGAAATAACTATCTTACCCCCGATGAGAAAAGCCCAAATGTACCTGACAAGGGCATTTGGATAAATTCGCATTATTATCA